>JADRCD010102879.1:0-15817 GCA_019843815.1 Montemys delectorum | reverse complement strand
GTGTGTGTGTGTGTGTGTGTGTGTGTGTGTGTGTGTGTGTGTGGTTTCCCTTGGGCTTAAAAGCCATTCTGTCTTTGTCATCATAACTACCAGTCAAGACATGCCTTATTATTTCTAGAAGACATACTATCCAGACTATGTGGCTGCCAATAAAACATTTTCTTTTCTGAAGACCAATACTAAGCCTCCTTTATTATAAAATGGAAGTCAGTAAAGTTTCACATTTGCTAGGAAAATGTGTCTATGGAAATCTTCTAAGAAGTGGTTTCATGGTCCAGTTTATTGGTGAGCTAATATTTTTCTGCCATTAACCCTGGAAATAGAAGTTCTTCGGTTCATAGTTTAATTTTGCATCTTCCTCGCTAATCCCACCACCCTTTTCTTCTTCCCATTCATTTCAAGAGTCTCTTAAAATGCAGGGTTCTTTACTATGATGTTAAAGACTTTGGCCATAAATCATACATAGATAGCACCATCTCATTACTCATTTTAACATGAAATACATTTTCAGCATTTTAATAGTCACCACAAGATTTTCATAGCCCACTTATTTTGCCCTTAACTCGAAACTAGAGCTATCTCTCTGAGCAATGATGAAAGGAATGTACCTTCTATCTGGTGTCCAAATGTAACTATGTGAAATTGCTCTGCCTCATCTCATCTGAACGTCAGAGTAAAAAGCCTTTTGCAATTTACAGTCCGCTTTCAGAAAAGAACCCTTTCAAATTCCAGCCCTGAAAAGGGCTGAAAGATAAAGCTTTGAATTCTATTTTTTTAAAGGCTGTTGTGTGTGTGTCTGTATTTAAGCACAAATGCACACATACATGATAATTAGTCATAACCTTCTCAGATAGTAATAAATTAAGCCTTTCTTTCATGTGATATATGTTTCCCTAAATGTACCATTTCTCTACTAAACATTTTATGATTTTTTTCAGAACAAGTTTAAAAAATGGTCCAATATAGTGATATTTCCTTTATGTGTCCAGGTGTTTGCATATAATTAGAAAGTTGTTCCCTGTACTACAATCAGTAGAATACTATCTGCTCAAGCTTTTCCTAGATTTTTTTTTTGTAATTTCTCTTTTTTACACTTAAAATTTATGATACCTGGCATATATTTTGGTTTATCTTATGAAATATGGTCTTGGTTTTATAAAAACTAATAGGCAACTCTCTCCTAAGCTATAATTTGAGATGGTAATCCACTGTACCTTGAGTGTACATGTGTACTTAGAAATATATCTGAAGGGCTGGAGTGATGGCTCAGTGGTTAAAGAATACTGGCTGCTCTGGGAGAAGACTCACATGGCAGCTCAAGATCATCTGCAATTCCAGTTCCAGGGCATCAGACACCCTCTTCTGACCCCTAAAGGCACCAGACAGACACACACTACATGTAGGTAAAACATTTATACATGTATTATAAAATATAAAATTAAAAAAATAAGTGTGTTTGAAAATAGATCAAAAGGAAATAGAATATGTTCATTTGTGGTAATGTCCTGAGTCTTTTAGAAAGACTACTCTCACTCGAGTACTCTCACTTTTGGTTACATATTATATGGAAGATCAAATAAAGAATCAGCAATAAGATACTTTTTGTGGCATTATTTATAAGATTCTATAATGAAAACACAAAAATACTTAGTAATAGTATACTATATAAACAAAGTATAATGTATATATTTGATATAAAACAACTTTGCCATTAAAAATAATGTATAAGGGAGTTAGAGATAAGATAGATACATTTTATATTGATGCATGAAAATGATCCAAGTAGTATATACATTATAATCATGTTTATAAGTTCATGTACAACTACAAGTACCAAGAAAATAGCCATCATGAAATAATGCGCAAGCTTATTTTCTTCTTTGTGTTTTCTGCAATTAAGATATAGTTGTTTTTTTTTTTTTAAATCAAGAAATGCTTTCTTTACTTACTTGCCAACTGATGAGCTTCCTGAGGTTATTCACAGCAGTATGGGTGAGGGGTAACTTAAAGAAGTTCAGATGACTCAAAAGCAACTTCATTACCAAAACAAAACAAAACAAAACAAAACCAAAACCAAAAACCATACCAAAACAAACAAACAAAAAATACCACTACCATCACCACCAAAATCCACTAGAGAAGATTTTTGTTTGTTTGTTTGTTTGTTTGTTTTTTGGTTTTTCAGACAGAGTTTCTCTGTGTAGCCCTGGATGTCCTGGAGCTCACTCTGTAGACCAAGCTGGCCTCGAACTAAGAAATCCTCCTGTCTCTGCCTCCCAAGTGCTGGGATTAAAGGGGTGTGCCACCACCGCCCGGTGAAGATTTTTTATGTAGATAAAATTCTTGACATTCACATGGTAGTAAGCAATAACCCAACTGAAATAGGACCAAAAACCTTTACTGCTGGAGCCTACCCGCCCCCTCCCCACCCCGCAGCTCTTTTCCATGGACCCTCTCAGCCTTCCTTTCTAGCGCATCTCCATTCCGTTCTGTCAGCACCCTGACCTGCAGAAACACTTTCTAATTAGGACTCCCAGTAGCCACACTGGGCAGGGACACAGAGAGGTGCCTCACTCAGAGAGCGTTCTTCCTTTAGATGGGAATGAACAAAGAGATACATCTCTGAAAAATGCGCAGAGAATGAGAGACTTTGGAGTACTCAGTTGTAAATGGGATGTCTTCATCAAACTCTTCCCCACAATGCTGAGGGAGTTATGATAAAGAGGTGTCAGAAAGATTGTAAGAGCCGGAAGTGATGGATGACATAAAAAAAAATGGCGTCTTCCAGACACAACAGGACTGATACTCATAATGGCTCCAGCAGCATATGTATAGCAGAGGAAGGCCAAGTCTGTCATCAATGGGAGGAGAGGCCCTTGGCCCTGTGAAGGCTCTATGCCCCAGTGTAGGAGAATGCCAGGGCCAGAAAGCAGGAGAGGGTGGGGTGTGAGCAAGGGGAGGGGGGAGGGAATAGGGGATTGTTTTAGTTTTTGGTTTTTTATTTTATTTTATTTTTATTTTTTTGGAGGGTGTAGTGGCTATTTCTGGTTGTCAACTTGACTACGTCTGAAATGAACTACAATCCAGAATAAGAAGGCTCACCTGTGGCCCTAATCTGGAGGCTGAGAGATACAAGTTTCCGACCTGAATCTTGGCATGGAGACCTTGAGGAATAGTGGCTACGAATCTCATAGGATTAACATAGAAAGCTCTATGAGTTCAAGATCATCTGGGATTAAGGGTGTGGTGGCATAGTGGCTATGAATCCTAGAAGATTAAGACTGAAAGATCTACGAGTTCAAGCAAGGTCATCTGGGGTTAAAGGTGTGGTGGTACACACCTTTAACCTGGGCCACACTTTTTGCTGGAGACCTCTATAAGGACATTGGAAGGAGGAAGTCTCTCTCTGCTTCACCTGCTTGCCTTGTCGGACTGAGCAATTGCTGGATCCTTGGACTTCCATTCACAGCTGCTGCCGTGACTGTTGTTGGGAGTTGATTGTTGGGAGTTGGACTACAAACTGTAAGTCATCAATAAATCCCTTTACTACATAAAGACTACCATAAATTCTAGAGAACCCTGACTAAGACAGAGGGGAACCTGGGAAAGGAGATATTGTAAATAAAGAAAACATCTAATAAAAAATTATAAAAAGAAAAAAGAAAAAAATTCGCAGAGATTGTGGCAACAGGGACAAGATCTGTACAGGATCAAGCCAGTTGAGGTCCACCATTGAGAGAGGCAAGTGGATATGGAGCCCACCTCATAAGCAAGAATCTATTTGCTATTGATATCTACTAGGAAAGGAAAAAAAATAGTTTTCTCCAGTGGAATCCCACCACTGGGTACTAACACTTTCATGGCAGACCCCATGTCCTGGAATAGTTTATCAGTACAAACTGAACTGAATTGTAATTTTGCCGATTTTTTTTTTTTTGGCTTTGATTCATTTCAGCATATTTTTTTGTCTTATTACCTTTTGCATGTTTGTTTACTTTTTGGTGGTTTTGTTTCTTATTTCTTTGTTTCTGTTTTTTGTTTCTTGCTTTTTTTTATATATAGAGAGAGTTCATAAAACTTAGGTGGGGAAGTGGGTGAGGTATATCTGGGAGGAGCTGAGAGAGGAGAACAAAAACATGATCAAAATCAATTGTATGAAAAATCTTAATTAAAAAATAAAAGTAAATAAATTGTATCTGCATATTTTAAAACCTTTGCTGCTCTAAAAACTCTATGGAGTTTTTATTCTTCGTAGAGGTCAAATGAATCATCAGGAATTATCACTTCAGTATTGTGTTAAAATCCCTTTAGTGACCATGTTTCTTCTTCATTTAATCTATTAATATTACATTAATATGTGTTTTGACAAAACTGTTGCATTTCGTGATAGACGTTTCTTTTTTACATCTTGTTGGGTTTAGGTTCCTAACATTGTGTTTAAGATAACTAAAAATAAACTGGGCTTTGGTGTCCAACCTCTTTTTATCATTAGCTCCCCCAGGTCCAGTATCTGAGTGTATCATCTTGATCATGTAGAATGAAATGGTAGAGACCTTCTTTTTTCATATTCTTAGATAACCATTATGTATAAATTTATATCCATACTTCAATGATCCATTTTTTATAAAACTCTGGTAACATTTACTGGAGAACTATTTCTTTAATAATTATTCTTGGAATTTGTTCATTTTATTTGAATTAAAATTTGCTGGCACAAAGTTTTCACAGTATTCTCTTATTATATTTTTAATAACTGGAACATTTACAGTATGTTCTCTTTAATTATAATATTGACTATTCGAGGCCTCTTTTTCCTTGCCAGGTTTTTTTTTTTTTTTTTGGTTTAATTACACTTTACAAAGAAAAATCAACTTTTAAGTACATAGTCTTCTCCACTTCATATATGTTTCCTATTTCATTAGTTACTTTTCTTACCTTTATTTTTCTTTTCCTTATGTTAGCTGAATATCTAAGCGCATAGTTTTCATTTTAATATAAACTTTGGATATTCCATATTTCCTCTACATTTGCATTTTTACTTCATGTCACAAGTTTTTTTATGTAATATTTCCATTGCTTAATTCTAATGTGTAGTCTTCTTGACAGTGTTATATAGTTAAGTATGTAAGGGCACCACACAAGCATTTTGACAACCATCTTTTGGTGATTAACATTTCACTTAATTGCCATTAATCCCAGCACTTGGGAGGCAGAGGCAGGCAGATCTATGAGTTTGAGGCCAGCCTGGTCTACAAAGTCAGTTCCAAGACAGCCAGTGCCACACAGAGAATCCCTCTCCCCCAAAATTGGAAAAATAAAAAACAGAACAAAAGAAAACCACCCCTTTCAATAAAAAACAAACAAACAACAAAACAAACAAAAACTATTTCATATAATTTCAGTGTGGTTAGACTACATGCTCTGTGGATACAATTTCTTTGAATTTTGTTGTCATTGTTTTAGAGTAAAATACATTACACTTATTTTTATGTATGTTCTAGGGCTGCTTAACAATAATACATATTCTGTAATTGCTGAGTTGCCTAAACATGCAACATTTCTGCTACCTTTCCATCTATTTGAAGCATCAATAATTGAAGGAGATGTTTTAAAATATACTTATGAGAAGGTAGCTGTGGGATTGTCTTTTCATATTACTTTGAATTTTAATATGTTACTGTGGTTGACAACTTTTTGTATTTGATCCATCTCTGCTCTTAGAGTCTATTCTTTTGTTGATGATGTCTGGAAAATTCAATATCACATTTTCAGAGTGTGGGTGCTCTCTCTTTAGCCCTATTTTACTAGACATTGTTTTTTCAATTAGAGAATTCACATCTTTTATGTGTCCTGATGAGAAATTCTCAAGAATTATGTTTATAACTAGTAGTTTTCCTCAACTCTTCCCTCTTCCCCACTCCAGAAGCTCTATATAGTATATTCACATACTATTCTCTCCACTCCTTAAAAAAATATTTCAGCTCTCCATTTTCCTGTTTCTGTTGTATATATTTATATGGTTTTTTTCCCTACAGGTTCCCATTGTTTTCTTCATCTGTGCTGTGATCTCTTATTTTAACTATTTATTACATTGCTATTTTGAAAATATATTGTTCAACAACTGAGTTGAGTTTTTGAACTTATCAGTTATCCTCAAATACTGCTTTCTCACCTTTACCTTATAGCCTTAATGTTTTTTTAAATATATGTAAAAGGCTCCGAATACATTTGTAGATAGAAATTTGTTTACTGTTTCTTCAAACTGTTTCTGTTTGTACTGGATTACCTCCTCAGTGCTTGATGGTCTATGATTATTGTGAATTCCCCCTTTTCAATTTATGTCATCTGTAATAAAATTACATATTGAGATGGGGAATTTTTCTCAAGGAATATTCTTATTTATCCATGTTGAGGAAGATATATGGACCACCACTGCCCTGTCATGTGTCTTATTTAGTGAGGAAGTCTTAAATTCAGAGGCACCTTCCCTGTGTCCTCAACCTTGATGCTATTAGAAGTATTACCAGGCTACAAACAAAATTCTAGTAGGCTTTGTCTATCAACTCAATGTGTGTATTTCTGTACTGTTTGTTGCTTGCAGCTCAGTGTTTTAGCTCACGGCTTATTCCTTTTGAACTGGGATTGGTTCTTGTGATCTTAGCTTCTTGTGATCTTATTATGATCTTTCATGGAGAAAGATCATGGAGAAAGTGCTCCAATCATGTATGTTTATTAGGTCATATAATTTTCAGAACTGGGAGAAATAAACATCATGTTTTTTATGAATTATCCACTTTACTATTCCATTATAACAACACAGAGTCAGACATTTTATTTAAGTAACAAAATTAATTACTTGTCAATATTTACTTCATTGTTTTCATTTCTAAAAATATTTTTAATTAATCCATTCCTATCATACAAGCACATAATTATAACTTGGCTTTTACTATATATTTGGCTTCCAAGGATTAATCTCTATTGATAAATTTCAAAGTAGATATATATCATGCCACTTCCTGTGTTAGTGAGCTCTTTAGTTTTGTGAGATAGTGATAAACGACTTAAAAGATGGAAACGTGGTTTTAGAAATTTTGGTACATGGTCATTTGGCCCTTTTGCGAAAAAAGGCAGTCTATGCTGGTGTGAAGTAAGTAGTGTAGACAAGATGTTCATTTCTCAGAGGCTGGAGAGCAAAGAGAGAGGGAATAGGGACCAGGTTCCCAATTATCTTCTTCAAAGTGATGTAGTTTTCTCCAACTATACCTCACTTTTTTTTTTCTTCTGCAGCAAACCTTTATTTATTTTTTTTTAGATATTTTCTTTATTTACATGTAAATTTTCCCTTTCCCAGGTTCCCCTCCAAAAAACAAACAAACAAACAAACAAAAACAACAAGAACAAACTCCTTTTGCCTCCCCCCTCCCCATGCCTGCCACCCCACCCTCTCCCACTTATTGGCCCTGACATTCCCCTACACTGGGGCACAGAACCTTCACAAGGCCGAGGTCCTTTCCTCCTATTGATGATCGAATTTGCAATCCTCTACTATACACATGCTGCCAGAACATTCAGTCCCACCCTGTATAGTCCTTGATTGGTGGTTGGGTCCCTGGGAGCTCTGAGGGTACTAGTTAGTAATTGTTGTTCGTCCTAAGGGGCTGCAAACCCTTCAGCTCCATAGAACCTTTCTCTAACCCCTTCATTGGGGACAGTGTACTCAGTTCAATGAATGGTTGTGAGCCTCTACATCTGTATTAGTCAGGTATTGTCAGAGCCTCTCAGGAGATAGCTATATGCTTGTCCTTCCTTCAGTCTCTGCTCCATATTTAATCTCTGCCACTCCTTCTGTGGGTGTTTGGTTCCCCTTTTTAAGAAGGAATGAAATGTCCACTTTTTGGTCTTCCTTCTTCTTAAGTTTCTTGTGGTTTGTGGGTCATTCTTCCTATATTCCAAACTTCTGGGCTAATAACCACTTATCAGAGAATGCATACCATGTGTGATCTTTTGTGATTGGGTTACCTCACTCAGGATGATACTCTCCAGATCCATCCATTTCCCTAAGAATTTCATAAATTCATTGTTTTTTATACCTCACTTTCTAAAGGCTTCAGAACCTCTCAGTTCTACCTGAAGCTGATGGACAAGCCTTTGATACACGAGCCTATTTTCTTTGCTTACCACAGCAGGATGGAAGAGATCATGATTATTACTTGGCTACAGGGATCTTTGTTATTCCTCAGATAGCAGAAGTATAATATATAGTATACAGTATGGTAGTAGAATAATTTGCAGACAGCTCATCACTTGGGAGTGGCAAGTGAAAGTTCACTTTATATATCACATTTAACAAGTGAAACTGAGGAGTCAAAACTACATATACTGGCAGAAACTTACTGGAGAGCTCCTCATCTGATTCTCCATCCCCTCTTCTCACTCCAAATCTTTCTATATACCTCTTCCTGCTCTTCTTCAAACTCGTGACCTTTTTAAAACTAATCATTATTGTATGAATATATATTTAGGAATACATGTAATTATATATTATGTAATTATATATTCCTAAATATAACCTCTTCAATGTGCATAATGCCACCTATATGCATGTTATTAGGGTTGACTGCTTGAAACGTGTCAACCAGTTAGTGTCCTTTTTCTTGGGCAAGGCCATCTATCCCATTCCCAGCTTTCCTCCATTGCCTATAGATCTCAGTAGATGGTTGGGCCTACATCCCTTAAACAATTTACAATTCACCTGCTCCTGAAGTTTTATTTTATTTTGTTTTTTGATACAAGGTCTTGCTATGTACCCTCAGTTGGACTGGAACTTGCTATGTAGAACAATAATGCCTCAAATTCATAGAGATCTGTCTTTTCCTCCTGAGTGTGGGGATTAAATATATGTGCCACCACTCCAAGTTTCCATGTTTTCTTTGATATTTATTAATTAATATATGTTTGTTTAGTAATGTTGATGTTAATGAAATGGAAGCTAATACTAGTGATATATCATTGTCATTCTTAATAATTTTTTCTTATTATCGGAAGTATAGTTCAAACTCTGAATCCATTCTGAGTATTCTACTGCTTTAATTATGTCTTTATAAATAAAAGCATTCTTACCCATCCTCCCACCATCCAAGCCCCTACAACAGTAAAATAAACACATACACACACACACACACACACACACACAGAGAGAGAGAGAGAGAGAGAGAGAGAGAGAGAGAGAGAGAGAGAGAGACAGACAGACAGACAGAGAGACAGAGACAGAGACAGAGAGACACAGAGAGAGACTGTTTTAATTAAAGCACAAATAAAAGGGTTGCTTAGTTTCACCCCTGTCTCTAAAACATCTCAAAAGCATTGCACATAAAGGAATTTTTTCAAATTTCCATCTTTAACTAAGGCGTAACACATTTAAGGTCTGGGGCCCCCAATATTTGGCATAGTCATTCGGGCTGTACATGTTAAATATTGGTGTTATATCCTAATTTAACTCTCTTTCATTTCAATACCATGTATTTTGCTTGAGTAAACTTATCCATTCCTAGTTTTACGTGCCATCAATATGCCTGCCATTCTGGTATGTATATGTAGTCCAAATCTCTACCAAAAAAATTAAAAATTCTAATACCTCTATGGTTATTTCACCTTGCATAAGCCAACAGACAGTGGGCATATCCAACTTCTATCATAAACTGAGCTTGTATAATACCTTCTAAATCTTCCCATTTTTTTTTGTTCATATTAGTCATTGATATCACATAGCTAGAAACCCAGGATGAGAGTTATCCTCAATCCCAACCTTTGCCCTTACCACAAATGTACTAAATCATGAACTTCTGACAATTTTATCTCCTAACTATTTCAAGTGTGTTTTCCACTCAACTTCTACAATCCTAGTTCTTGCTTTATCTTAATCTCCTGTTTACTTGGAAAGAATTAGGAAAAAAAATTCATTTAACCATTCTGGTCAGCTTCCAGTATTCAGCCTTAGATGAAAACTGTCTGCTAGAACACTGTCACTTATATGATAAAATACTGACTTCTCTTCATCCAAGCTTCTCCATGGTGTGATTTTTACCTGACACTTGTTGGTTTACAAACACTGAATTGTTTGTATTCTTCATCTATGCCAATGTTGGTTGTCACTCTGACTTTGGACACAGTGCAGTCACTTTGACCTGACCAGGTCACTGTATTTTCACCTGGACACTAACCCCCTCTGTCCTAGTGGGACTACTTTTACATGCTTCTGTGCTGAGATCCTATAATAAGTTTCATGTTACTTTGTAATATCATCTAATTATGTGGAGTGATTTTTTTTGTGAGCTTACCTTCCCTGAGAAATTAAATTCTTGGGGAAGAAAAAAAGCTGATGGTGCTGGAATGTTTGCAGAAGGAAGGAGGAGAGGAAGGAAAAAAGATGGGGGGGGGAGGAAGTAGGCAAGTGCTCTCTGAGTGTTTAAGAAAAAGCCATCTAATCTTACAGACTAGAATGTAAGGCTATATATCAGCATCTAACTCCCATGGTCTTAATTACATCTGGAGTTTTGCTATGGAAAATCTTAACTACAGAAGCAAATTGCTAGAGAATGGCTTTGCTATGACTGCTCATGATTTTTAGATAGTTGCTCAACCCAGTGTTACCAATTAGTCTTTTATGATTGCTTGTACATAGGACACTGGAAAGTCTACCATGTTCCTCAAAGAAGATAACAATGATTTATTTGATTGTCACAAACCTCTGAGATGGTAAGTGGTTTATGACCTTTCTTTGACAATCAAGGAAGTCTTGAGGAAGTTAAATAGCTTATCTTAGACTCCATTTCTCTGGAGTTTGGGGTGTAGACGTACATAGATACAGGGCTTCTTGGATTCTAGGCAGGTTAAGCAATCTACTGAGCTACATACTTAATCTTTATATTATCTTGAGTTTGTGGTTCACTTACTAAAACAATGAAGCTGTTATAGTAGCAATTAAGGCCTATTCAGGGAAAACTCCTGGTAAAGAGAATAAAATCTCTGGCCTGGATAGAAATTTAATGTCAATTAGGTGGTACCAACTCTAGGAAGGTGGAATGATCTTAATTTATGCTAAAGAGATAGATTGACTAGTTAGTCCTTTAAAGAGATACTACACTTGTCCGTCCCAAAATTACTGCCCTCAGATAACCACCACCATAGCTTATAGGTCCACAGTGAAGCAGCTTCTTAAGTTGGCTTGCTGTAAGCCTGGCTAAACATACTTTTCCCTAACACTTTGGGTGTTTCTCTAGAAGCCCCACCCCTACTATGTGGCAGACTGCTGTCTTGCAAGCTCAAACAGCATCTATTTTTCTCCTCCTGGCAGCTGCAAATATTTACAGCTTGCCTGTCCTATGGCATCTTCCTTTTAAACTCTAATAAAAATGTCCTCAAGTTTCCATTTGAGTTCATTTTTAAATTCTTTATTTATGAGACCATGAACCCTGAGAAGTCTGATTTCTCAGAAAACTGATTCTGTAGCTATTTGTACTTACTACATCTATATGAAATTTAACTTTTTCACTTGCATTTAGAAAAATGAAGAACGAATTGAATTACAAACGTTGATAAAAGCCAAGTTCTTTTCACTTAGTTTTATTTTTTGTAGAGAACGTCATATAAATACTGCATACACAAACTTATAAAAAATGCCATGCTAATGAAACTCTGCTTCAATAATCTTTACATATTATGGTTTTGTGTATTGTTTCAGTAGGTGACAAAGGGGAGATTTCCACTCAAATCACAGATGTGGACCACTTAAGGAGTCGACTCTTGCTGTTAGTAAGGGATTATGTCTACTGAGATTAATAACATGATTGAGACTTTCAGTCTCTATTATTTAGGAACTTTGCATATGCTATGCCTAACTTAGAAGCAGGCTATGTTTACAAAAGACGCATTACTTTGAGCAGAATAAGTGAGTCTAAAAATATGAGGAAATGTATCTAGTAAGTTGCTCTCCCTAAACTGTGGCCAATACAGCATCCCAGAGACTTACTGTAATAGCCACACAGATAGAAAACCAAGTTATTATTTGATACTATAATAATTATCACAACACTTAGTGTTGGGAACAATTCTCAGCAGGATTCAGTTAGTACACTAAATAGTACGCAGCAGTATCACATTTATTTTTTACGATTCTGTGCAATAGGGAATTTTATCTTACTGGTTGCCCTAATTTCAGGCTTGGATCAGTTCAAAGTACTAGTCACCTTTGCAATGTTTCACTGCTAGGAAGTGGGAAAGCTAAAATGGACTTGAGTCTAACACTGACTTTTGTGCTTCTAAGTACTATGGCGAAGAGAAATCCCCAACAATTCACTAACCTAAAACTCCAGTGTGCTATTCATTTTGATTATAGCCCTTCAAGGCTGGCAGTAGATCAGATATCAAATTTTGTGCTGAAGGCTGTGCTCCTATCAAGAACAACAGTGACATTGTAAGATCAAAGGTGAGGATGATCCAGTTCTCCCAAGGAATGACTAATGAGACTGTCTCCATCAATGTTTTCCCTAAGCTGGGAAGAGCCAATGTTTTTGTTTATCTCAAGCAGCTCATTCATTCCATTTGCATCCTTTGAGGTCTTCCCCAGGATTTTCCTCTTTGAGTTTCAGAAGAAAACACCCCCAGAGATGGTGAGAAACTGAGTTTTGAAGGAAGTCCAGAGAGCAGTTGGCAAACAGCAGGACAAAGAATTTTAGAGAAGGGATCAGTATGTTTTGTGAAGATCCTATCTCAGGGGTAGAATTCAAAGTGGAGCCCATGGAATGCTCTCAGCCTCTTATAGAGAGGGCTTTATAACAGGGAAGCCAGAAGAAAACATGGTCCATAGCCATTCAGTTGATAACCCTCCATAATTTTTTACTTCCGTAATCTTGAATTACCTGTTGATGCAACGTTTATTGAACACTTATTCCAAGCAAAAGCATTTTATTTTGTGTGTTGGTTAGAACACAGTAAAACAGTTCAGGGCTTCAAAGAAGTGTTCAGTAAGGAGAAAGGGGTTCAGACATAGGAAGTAGATGCAACCTTAGAGTTCTTAAGAAAAATACTGACTTTTGGTTTAAAGACACACTAAATTTGTTGGTTCTCAGTAGAATTCTTAAATAAAATGTGAAAGAATTGAGAAATATATCATGGTTGGAAGATAATCCAAATTCTGTCTGCATCGAAATTCTTTTAGAAAGGATTTATGTTGTAATTTTAAAATAACTATGCCAACTCGGAATGTTTGCCTATAAGTGTGTCATTCATATATATCCTCTTAGTATATGTGTCTTTAATAATATAGTGTCAGTCTTTTAGGGTGAACTGAGCTTTAACTTGTACTAGGCAACAAATATCTAATTATTTATAACAATCTAGCTCTTACTTCTGTGTTACCAAGTGACATTGGTACCAAAAACTCAATTTTCATCTTGTATGAATGACAAATGAGTTGACTTTTTAAAGCTTAAACAGAGACTGTTTATTCCAAAACAACAATTGCCCCTAAACTTTTAATAACAGTTATCTGTCTAGACATCAACTCATAAGGAGAAGGCAGAGAAACCTGTCAGAGGGTAAAATGATCAACATCTGCAGAGATGAAAAATTTGATCATGGGAGAGGTAAATGAAAAATAAATAAATAAATTGTACTCGAATGTGGTGATTAATGTGCAGGAAAGATAAGCTCAGAGGTGGACCAAGGCAGGCAGCAGTTAATGTCTCCTTTTAAAATTCTTGCCAGTAAATCATAATTCCATGCCAGGGTCAGAACATCTTTTTGAGGAGCTACGTTTCATTTGGCAAAGTGTCTTAAAAATATGAGGAAACAAAAAACAAGACAAAATTGATGATCATGCTAATAAGTCTACCCTTTAATTTCAAGATTCCAGGTGATAAAAGAGCTAGGTAAATCTGTCCTTCCTGAGACATAGAAGGGAGAAGTCTTAACTAAAAACTATGAAAATGTTTAGGGTCTTTTATACTCATCCATTATTGTGTGGAAACTTGGCTGGAGCCCTAGCAATGAGCACAGCAGGTAGAAATGAAGCAACTCAGGGAGAGATGAAGTTAAGTGCCTAAGGGTCAGAGTGGCAGAGTCAAAGGTTTGCCCCAATTGGTAGTGAGTTTCCATTAATCTCAACCCACTAAAATAGAGGGTTAGATAAGAATATTAGGTCATCTGTTAATTTACTTGATTCACAGTGTTCTAACTGTAGGAAAAACACAATGAGATATTTACTTCAACTACTTAGAATTGCAATTATCTGAGACTTGAAAATCCACGTGCCTGTGTGTGCCAAAATGAATGCTTAGAACATTAAGCTTTATTGCAGATCCTGAAGGCATTTCAAGTGCATCTCCTTAGCTTTATTTCCCCCTTCTAGTGCTATTTAGAGGAAGGGCCTGTTCCATGTTGAGGCTAGAGATGGGATCAAAGGGAGAAAAGAGATTTATGGAGACTATGAAAGGGAGGCCACAGGGGTGGCTCCTGTGTGTGTGAGGTGCTGAATTTTATGGGCAAACCCAGGCATTTTCACAAAAGTGAATCTGAATCTCAATGAAGACAGGGAAAAGATAAGCTTTATCAGGAAGAAAAAAAAGCCTCAGAATAAAGGCATTAGTGTTTGTTTTAAAAGAAACTCAGGAAATATGGTCTGGACTTATCCAAAAAGGTTGCTCTGTGAGTGATAGATGGTGTCAGTAAATTTGAAAGCATAGCTACCTTTCCTAAAACAAGAGTGGCATGTAACACAGGCTTATAATTATGCAAGAGGATCTGGCACAGCACTAGAACACTGATTTACATTGTTGCAGATAGAGGACAGCACACTGGCCAGAGATTCTGTATCCCTTCCTCCTCAGGGATATGGATAGAGATAGCCTCTAGCTTGCTGTGAGTAATCATATTGTGTTAGAAAGCATTCAAGTAGATATAGTACAGCCAAAAATGCAGAAAGAACCCGAAGCAGAATCAAAGAGGAAGGATGCATGACCTTGATATGCCAGTGAGATCTGTGGAGCTATCTGTGTATTCTACAAACACCCCACCAATTTGACATGAGCCTTATATGCTTTGAGCTGCACTGTGACATTCTGATCGTCAAACACAAACTCACGTTCCCATTTCCAGTATACAGAAATGGAGACTGTGATGACATAGGAAAGTGGGTTTTGACAGCCAGTTTATAATGAATCAAGGGGGCACACAGATGTTGATCAACTAACCACTGAATAACAAAGGAACTGGGAGGCACTGCCCGGAATTTCCCATTACAGCTAACAAGTTTCTGGTGTAATATATAAAGAAATCTGCACAGCCTGGAGGCCCGACCAATAAATTTGCTGTTTTCATGCCAGAGATTCAAGGCTGAGGAGGCAACTTTCTATTGAAAGGATTATTAGTCACTGCTGCACAGTCTAGAGCATTTGATTCATTTATTCCTAGTTGAAGAAAGTAGAAGGTCAATTATACCTTACTGTGGAACTTTGAAGAGAATGTATACCTTAAATAGTTAGGATTCTTGTTTTGCGATGTCAAGGGTTTAATGTAGGGCCCATGTTAGGCAAATCCTTGCCACTCATATAATTCTCTCTTATTACAGAGTGATTATGCCAACTAAAATAAACCAAGGGGTTTTTGTTGTTGTTATTGTTATTAAAGTTTTATTTGGAGTTCTTCATGAAACAGAACAGCTAACACCAATGTCACAAAAAGTGTATGTATAACTTTTATCCTGATAGGAAGATCAGGAAGGAGTTCAAGGTCAATCTTGCCTATATGGTGAATTCAG
>JADRCD010102873.1:13264-31498 GCA_019843815.1 Montemys delectorum | reverse complement strand
GAGGGGAGGAGGGGAGGAGAAGGAGGGGAGGAGAGGAGAAGGGGGAAGGAGGGGAAGAGGAGGGGAGGGGGGGGGGAGGGGGGGGGGGGAGGAGGGGGGGGGGAGGAGGAGTGGAGGAGGAGGGGAGGAGGGGAGAAGAGGAAGAAGAAACGAAGGAGGAGAAAGGATTAAGAAAGAAAGAATCTGTCTTCCAATCAAATCTGTATCTTACTGTTGGGGGAATTGAGATCATTGCTATCTAGAGTTTTTATTGAAAGATATGCACTAATTTATGTCATTTAAAATTTGATTAGTTGTCTTGGGACCATGGCCTATTTGGTGTGTTTACCCTTCTTTAAGTGTTCAAGGATCCCTTCTATTTTCCTCTGTAGAGCTGAGAGCCAATTCCATGCTCATAGAATCCTTGTCTTGGGGGGATTTCTTTTTCTGTCCTGTCCTTTGATGTTCTGTAGGCTTCTTGTACAGATAGAGAAGAGTTTGTTCTCTAGATTTGAAAGTGTTTTCAAAGATTTTATTGAAAATATTTTCTATGTCTTTGGTGAGGATTTCTGCTTCTTCTTGCCCACGATTATAAGATTTGGTCTTTCATGATGTCCCAAAGTTTTCCATGTTCTGTTCCTATTTCTTAAAATTCATCATGAACCTTTATTGAATGGTACAGTCCCCCATCTTGTCATCAAGTCTCAACACTCTTTTTGCATACGCCGTTGTGTTGATGGGGATTTCCACAGAGCTTTGAGTGTGGCTTCGCTGGGTTTTTAACTTCAAGCCTCATTTTGGGTTTTTTTTTCCTTCAGCAAGTTTATCTCTATATTGAATTCTATTCTCATATTTTGGATTGACTTCTCTATTTCATTCAGATCTTTATGTTTGCTCCATTTTGGAGTGCATTCATATTTTCCTCAAGTCACTCGAGCATAGTTATAAATACTCTTCATAACTTCTTTGTCTCACTGGGAGCCGTTACCGGTGGAACGAATGCTCTTTGGAGAAGACATACTATCTTGGTTTTTTTTTAGGTTGTTTTTGTTTCTCTGAGATAGGACTTGCGTACAGAAAGTCAGTTAGTTAGTTGTGTTTTTCTTTCTTGCATTCAAATGTTATTTTTACACTCATGTCTCCTTTCTTCTCTCAGCGGGGCACACTTACAGCATTTGAGAGAGAATTAAAATGGAGTAGTTGGTTTCCTCCCTCTATCCATGGAACCTCCTGTGTCTGTGAGTCTTACCCTTGGCCCTCTTTACCTTCCTCCCGGGGCCACTGTCCCTGGGGGGGCCTTCCTGTCAGGGCACTTGGCTCACTCCCCTAGCCTGCAACCTCTGACTCCATGAATTGAGGAACTCTGTTGCTGTGGCCCTCACCCTGAATAGTTCTGTGTCCATCCTGGGTCAAGAGCTTCTCCTGCTGTGGCAGTGGTTTTCAGAACTAGCCGAACGCCTCCAGGTCTCAACCTGGATCAGGTATGGTCTCTGTCCTAGAGCCATGGTTTCTGCTCCCTCTTTCCTTTCTGGGCCTTGTATGCAGAATGCTGCCTGGCCTCTGGCTGGGGTGAACCTCCGGTTCCGTTATCCCCATTTTGGTGCCCATACCCACGGCTAGTGCCCGTCTTGGCATCATGTTCTAGAACAGAGAAGAAGGGGCTTTGGAACCCGAGTGTTCTTTTCATAGTCAGCAGATCTCACTGAACACTCTGTGGGTGGCAGAAGCCAGTGTGAGACCAGCTGGAGTCAGAGTAGAGCTAAAGTGGACTGGCCTAGGGCTCTCTGTCCATTGATCTCCTTCTACCAATGAACCTCCCTGGGCACTGCATTCATGGGATCCTGTGAGGCCTTGGCTGTAGGCCCTACAAGCATTCCTGAAAACCAATGGTTATGATTTTACTGAGGAACGTCCTCCACGGGCTTAGGCATTTAAATACTTGATCCTTGCTGGTGGCACTGTTTGGGAAGGTTTGGGGGAGACCATCTTGTGAGAGGAAGAACATCCCAGAGAGCATACAGCCTCACTTTATTCCCAGCCTGCACTCTGCTTTGTGCTTGGTTGAGGGAATCTGTCTGCTTCTTGCTTCTGCTACCGTATCTCCTGGCATGATGTAGTCAGACCTTCTGGGACTGTAAGCCTAAATAAACTCTTCTCTCCATGCCTTGCCTTGGTCATGGTGTTTTGTCACAGCAGCTGAAAAGTAGCTAATATAAGAGACAGGAGGCCAGTCTACTCTGTCTCCAATGTCCTTGCCTTCATTGGAACAACCATGCTCCCCCTACACACACACACACACACACACACACACACACACACACACACACACACTCACCCTTTTCCTCTGTCTATTCAGTTTTAACCTGATCAGGGCTGTTTTCTTGGTCCAGTTTGGCCTGTGCAGTTCTTCTTACCTCCCCTCCTGCTATACCCTGTTCTACCAAACTTGACCTCTGACCTCCTTGTTATTCCCATGCTCCGGCCTGTGCTCCAGCATAGCCACCCTTTGCTAAGTTTGCGTCATGCAGTCCCTCCCTTTGGTCCTCCCATCCCTCTGGGTTCTGTATTGCCTCCTGGGTACAGCCCCACTGATAGACAGTTGGCATTCAAAATGAAAGGTGCTGTATAAACACCCAACCTTTGAGCCCCCTCTCTGAGTCCCCCTGCCTGTGAGCAGCTTTTCCAATACACACCCTCATGAGCTCGTGTTTGAAAAAGTCAACAACTGGGAAGGTAAAGCAGGCTTGCCTCTCTCTTCATAGCTCCCAGATCTCCTTCTGATCAGCCTCCCATCCTCAGAAGGCTCTGTAAGAGCTTGGTGACTATTCACCCCATGCCTGTGACTTCCCAGCAGGCCATGCTGCAGTCCCTTGTGGGGTGTGAAGGGTCCTTGGGGCCTTACTTTCTTCTTCTCTTTTTCGGGGAAAGGATTCCTGAGATGGCAACCTGAGTGTCTCCGACCTGCTTCAGCCGGCCACGCCTTATCCCCACCGTGATGGCTGTTAAATAGTCACCACAGCCTTTGGGGGCTAAGATGAGATGATCACTGGAGCCCAGGAGTTCAAGGGCAGCCTGGTTGTGGTGATATCCTATCTCAGTTACCATAATAACAGTACAGAAGCAGCAAGTCCACATAAGCAGACTTCAGGGCCACAGCCCAGCACGCTAGCATCCACGGGGTATAGCAAACATCTGAGAAAAGCTTACTGCTCTGTGTTTCCATTATCTCTGTTGTTATAAAAAACCTGTTTGAGAATCCAGCACCAACAGCTTATTGGACAGTCATTTTTTCTTTGCGTAAACACATACACAGATACTCTCTCAAAGAGATCATTCTGGTTACCCTACAATGGTTTATTTTACTTGAGGACGGCGTATTTTCATGGAGATGAACTACACTTTTCCTGGCTGCATAGTACTTTATTATGTGGATACTTTTGAGGATTGGCTCCTCTGTTGAAGTTTTTATTTTATTTTCCTCTGTGCTTCAGTGAACATTCATAGAGAAACCTCACACACATGCTCCAGGGATGGTTTCCATGGGAATCGCCTGTGTTCGTTAGTTCTCTGTTGCTGTAATAAAACATCCTGGCGAAAAGCAAGTTAGGGAAGGATGTTTTTGCTTTTTGTTGTTTTGCTTTTTGGCTCATGGTCCCTGAAGGGACGCAGACTATCACGGGAGGAGGGGCGTGGTGGCAGCAGCCCAGGGTCATCCTGACACTCAGAGAACTGTCTCGTTATATCCCTTCTCCATGGAGGAAGCAGAGAGAGAGTGAGAACAAGAAGAGGCCAGGCTATAAGATCCAAAGTCCTTCCAGTGACAGACTTCCCCCAGTAGAGCTACTGGAAGGCCCCCTAACCTCCCCGAGGAACACCACAGACTAGATACCAAGTGTTCACATGCACAAGTCTGCAGGCCACTTTTATTCAAATCACAGGAGCATCCTTAACAGCATCCTGGCTCAATTAAGGAATACGCTCAGTTGAAAACGCATTTGTGGTCCAGTGAGATGGCTCAGGAGGTAAAGGTACCTACCACCTGGGGACCTGAATTTGATCTTTGGGATTCAAATGATAGAAGGGTAAGAATCAACTATAAAAGGTTATCTTCTGACCTCTATAAATGTATACACACACACACACACACACACACACACACACACACACACACACACACAGAGAGAGAGAGAGAGAGAGAGAGAGAGAGAGAGAGAGAGAGAGAGAGAGAGAGAGAGAGAGAGGTAGATAAATACATTTAGGACTATCAAGTTACTTTTCACATGGCCTTTTAATCAGCCTTCAATAGCCTGGCTACAAAGATCTTTGTAAAGTGAATTTGATCACTATAAATATTCAATAGCTGGGTCCCGAGAGGTATTAATAAGAGTTGGATATGTGTGTGTGTGTGTGTGTGTGTGTGTGTGTGTGTGTGTAGCAACTCTCAGGTGCCAGATCCAGATACAGGAGTTGCTATGGTGGCCTGACTCAACAGCAGCTGCCTACGTGCTGATCCCAGGAAGCCGACTCACTTCTTGCCCCACCGTGCCTGCTGTGGCTCCTCAGGGACTCTGGCCACAGTCGATGGATCTGGGGAGCAGCCTCTGCCTCAGCCCTCTGGACACAGCAGTGGGCCTCAGAGCGGCCTTCTCTGCTGATGTCATTAGAGGCACAGCCCCCGCAGGGGAACAAATTGCTTGCAGCGCCTGGTGGGAAGATCCAATTTTCACCCTGGAAAGGACAGCGTGGAGGGACATATTGTCTCTGACATGCCAAGTGCCACTTCTGGCCTAGCTGTGTCCCTGTCAATCAGAGCAGCACTGTCAGGGCCTGTGGGCCTAGCCTGGGTCAGCTAACTTTCCTGTTTCTGTCACTGGGGTACATACACTGCAACTTTCTATATGGTTGTTTTCCTTTGAAAATGAAGGAGCCCCATGCCTCAGCAGGCCAGCCTCTCACCCTGCACCCTGACATTTGAATATACATCTGTCCTACCAAACTGACATGTTTGCTTTGTGCTGTGCAGTGGCCTAGCTCAGGGATTCATGCAGGAGGCTGGTCTTAAGGGATCAAATCCACCAAGGCATCTCCAGAGGAAGGGGCTGGCCCAGACCTAGCAGACTTCAGGCAGCCATGGGGCTCTGGGAAAGGGCCCTTGCCACAGGCTGTCACTTGCTCATTCAAGATCAGTGATGGTCAGAGTTCAGGGTCCATGGGAAGTTGGTTCCAGACCCCAACTCTGCAGATGCTTGCATCCCTTATAAATGTGACACTGTTTTCCAAATAGGAGATGATAGCTGGAGAATTCCCAAATGACCACTCAAGCCCCAGCCCTGAGGCTTTGCCGTTGTGGGCATGGACGTGCACAGGAATGCTTCCTGTTTGCAGTTCTGAGCCAGGCAGAGTGGGTGGGGCAGTTTGCTGTCACTGAAGGAAAGAGCAATGGATGTTCAGGGTCTGGGAAGGGAGACTTGTTCGGTTTTACTCTGTGAAGTCTGGGTCGTGGGACTTGGCAGCTTGGTCTCTCTCTCCTTTGAGAGGAGAGTGCCATCTTCCATTTGAGTGCTTGGGCCGCCTTACTGCTAAGGAATGGAGTCCCCGACCCCTGTGGTGGCTCCATTTACAATTTACCTAGCATAGGAATGAAGTCTACAGAGACTTGACCAAAGAACCAGAGACTCTCTTAAGAGGGATTGATTTCAGTTCATGGTTTTGGAGTAACCCACAGTCCCTAGGTTCTGTCGATTGGCTTAGAAGTCAAAGCAGCATGGCAGCAGGTGTATGTGGAGGATGGCTTACTTTGTAGACCAGGCTGGCCTCGAACTCAGAAATCTGCCTGCCTCTGCCTCCCAAGTGCTGGGGTTAAAGGCGTGCGCCACCCCGCCCCCCCGCCCCGCCCCCGGCCATCCTATGCACCTTTAGTGAAGTCACCATCTAGTCTGTCCTGTCTCTTGAGCAGCAGAGAGGGCAGGCACTTGGTTTCTCACTGTGTCTTTGTCTCTCCCTCTTTGCCTTTCCCATTCTGTCTCCATGTTTGACTTTGTGTCTAACTCTTGACCTCTTCGTCTCTGTGTCTGTCTGACCCTGAATCCTTTCTCTCTCTTCCCTCCCTCCCTCTGTACGTATGTCTGTCTCTCTGACTCTGTCTCCTCTGTCTCTGTCTCTGTCTCTCTCTCCCTCCCTCTGTACGTATGTCTGTCTCTGACTCTGTCTCCTCTGTCTCTGTCTCTCTCTCTCCCTCCCTCTGTACGTATGTCTGTCTCTCTGACTCTGTCTCTCTCTCCCTCCCTCCTTCCCTCTCTCCTTCCCTTTCTATGTATGTATGTCTCTCTGCCTTTGTCAATTTTTTTTCTGTCTCCCCCTCTCAGTAGAAGGGAGGAAGGAAGAGAAAGCTTGATATCCTTCACAGGCCTGTCCTCATGAGCCTCAGTTTCCCTAGCTGAAAGACATCAGCATAGACTCAGTGTTTCCCACCATGTTGATTTTTTTCCATGACTTTCAGATTTGGCACTTGAGCTGGAGCAGGCACGTGATGTCCAGTTCTATTTTGAGATGCCGCCTTCCCCTGGTGAGTACAATTTTCAAACCCCTCTTCCATCATACATTTTATTTAATAATACAGCTTTTCCAAGTAGCCTTCTATTTTTACTTTTCCTGTGGCAAGATAATCTCTAACCTTTTTCTCACCACCCAAGTCAATTTCCTTTGTTAATTTCCAAGCCTCTCCCTCCTACAGGGGCCTCACCTCTTGTTACTTAATTGATTTTTCTATCACATAATTCTGTGATTTCATCAATAAGCAATTTTAGAGCCGTTGTCAATTTCTATTTTTTTTTTTTTTATTCCATTTGATGCGCTCAGTGGCCACTGCTCAGATTAGAAACGAGATGAGGTTTCATTATCTCTTAGACGCCAATTCTCCCGCTGGAGCCTTTCACCACGGCAAGAACATTTCTGAACTTTTTATATTCCCTTCTAATTAATTATTCTCCATTTTTATTCACTTGCCTGACTTCAATCTTTTGAGTTAAGGGTGTAAATTAACACCTGCCTCCTGGCCCAAGTGTTATTTGGATGTTAGGAGACATCTGCAGGTGGACTCGATCTCTCATGCCGTGCCCCCTCCTGTAGAAAGGGCAGCAGCGGGGCCAGTCTTATTCACATTGACTGGAGTTTTCCAGTGCCTGACTCTGCTGTCATCCTTGTCCTCAGTGGGACTGGAGCCTGTCTCTAATTGCTGATCCCCGTGTACTCTGGCTTTGTTTAAGGAGTCATGATGGAGTTGAGAAAAATGGCTAAATGAATAAGGTGTGTGCTATGCAAACATCGGGATGAACACCCACATAAAGGCCAGATGGGACAGTGAATGTCTAGGAGGCCAGAGGGGATGGGGAAGTGGAAACAGTCAGATTCAGACTCCCAGAGTTTGCTGGCCAGATACTGGAACTGCAGAAATCTAGGCTCACTGAGAGACCCTCTCTCAAAAGACAAGACAGGAGATGCCCGGAATGATGGCTCAGTGGTTAGGGCAGCTCACTACTATTGCAGAGGACCTGGGCTCTGGTGCCAGCACCCACATGGTGGCTCACAACCATTTATAACTCCAGTTCCAGGGGCTCCAACACCACCTTCTGACCTCTAAAGGCACCAGGCACACACGTATGGAACACAGACATACATGTGGGCAATGTGCTCGTACACATCAAAGAACAAACCTTCAAAAATTAATAAAATGGGGGTCAATAAAGGAAAATAGCAGAGGACAATCTCTGGCCTCCACATGCATGCATATGAACATGTAACATGTAACACCACACACACACACACACACACACACACACTGAGAGTCAGACAGACAGATAGACAAAGGCAGACAGAGAGTGACAGAGACTGAGACAGAATAGATAGACAGATGACAGACAGACAGATACTAAGATAAAATAATTTTAAAACTACATGAAAAGCCGAGGGCGAGAGACACCAAGGCCTTTCCTAACCGTGGGTGTGCAGATTGTCTCCATACATGCTTGATATCTTGCCCCAGGCAGGTGGGTTTGATTGACGGGGCCAAGACACTGCAGACCCTGTCAGACATTTTCACCACCTGAAGGAAAAAGCCGTTAAGAAGAAGTCCTGATTTCTTGTGACTTGTATCGACCGACTTTCTCTGCCACTGTCTCAGGGGAAAGGTTATCTGCCATCTCAGCCGACTGAACCCTGCAGCACATTAAGGCCGACACCTGCATAGCTCACCAGTGAACTTGATGGCAGGCGTCTGTGGGTGCATGGAAGCTGTCTGCAAAATAACATTAAGTTCTGCCTCAGGAACAACTGGAATGTCCCCTGTCCCCTCAGCTCGGCACAGGCTCAAACAACCATGGTGCAAGGCTCAGACGGGGCTATTTGCCGAAGCCGTGTCTCCCTGTGCATCCATCCACTCCTATGCTGGCCGGGTCATCCCAAGGATGAGCTTCTTGGTTTCAACATCCTGTGAGTTGAGCCCTCTCCATTCATTGGAAATCAGCCACCCAACCATTCTGGTCAAGTAATGTACTTATCATAAGGGTGTTTAAGAACACAGGGCTAATGACACAGGATGGTGTATCTTAAAGACAACTTTCAGGAGATGTAACCATTAGTCTCAGAAAAAGAAAATCAGCCATGATCCCTGGCTGGCTATTTTTCTTCACCTTGGATTCCAGAAAGCTTGGGGATAGAACTTCTAGGTCGGTCCTTGTGAGCCCGGCTTCAGGTCAGGCCCCAACCACATTCCCCAGCCTCATTCACTTACTGTATTACTAGCTTACCCTATGCCATCACTAAGCAGAGCACTGAAATTGTGGCAGGGACACGTTCTGGAAGCATATCATCTATGAATGTGTCAAAGTCAATGATGAAATAGGCCAAGACACCTCAGACACCAATGGATGCTGGTAGGAGACTAAAAAGATGAAGAGGTAGCATGAGAACTGCTTTAAAGAGTTAACGCATAGACAGACAGATCATTCTGAGGAATTGCGATGTTTGAGCTTTAATGTCAGTTGACAGGGTTTAGAATCACCGTGGAAATGAAGCTCTGGGCCAGCCTGTAAGGAATTAAGGAGTTTTCCAGATTAGATTAATTGAACGGAGAGGCCTCCCAGCATCTCTGCTCCCTAAATGTGAGTAGCCCAGTTCCATGAGCAGGGTTCCTGGATTAAAGAAAGGGGAGAAAGAGGGCCTAGCACCAGCATCCATTCCCCTGCCTCCTGACTGTGGGCACTGCAGAGTGGCCTGCTGCCTCCTGTCACTCTACCTGCCTCACTTCGATGAGCTCAAAGCATGACAAAAGAGAGCCTCCCTTCTTTAAATTACATTTGATAAATATTTTGTCCAACCAACAAGAAAAATAATGAATATAGAAGGCAACACTTTAGCTGAGATGTTATGATTGAAAAGAAGATTCGAGGTGACAGAGAATAGGGTCAGGACCAGACAGGATCTTGGCTGTTCTAGAAATAGCCAAGAAAGGGAAGGAGCGGGCCATTGTCTGAAGGACCCGTGCATATCTGCTTGCTCTGGTGACCTTGTGTGTGCGTCTTTCCTGAAGTCCTTCTCTGAAACAAATAATCAGATTAGCAAATCCCTATACAAGTTTCTCTGCCACGGCAACCCTATGCTTTTAGATGATCTATCAGCAACTCATGTCCTGTGATTGTGCAGTGTGTGTTTGTGTGCGTGTGCGTGTGCGTGTGTGTGTGTGTATGTGTGTGTGTGTGTGTGTGTGTGTGTGTGTGTGTGTGGCTTGGGCCACAGGAAGGGCTGCACAGGCGTCAGCTCACATTAGCGGAGTGTGTACATTTGCCATGTGGGACTGGTTAGAGAGGGCGTGAGTCTGGCCGTGGCTACTGACACGATCCGTTACATAAGCTCTGACAGCGATTGTTCTGAGAACAGCTGGCAGGATGTATATAATCTAATAAGAGCTCATAACCGCTTTAAAGCCACGAAGTGCTTCCCAGCTAATCTCGAATTTGGTTTGAGGATGACCTCATTTTACGAGAACCAGCCTTATTGTCAGCACGTGGGTCCGTGAGTTGCCTGCCTCCTACCGTGGGATCCCTGAGGGTCCACACCCAGCCTTTGAGGGAGGTGAGCAGGGACGTCCAAAGGCTGCCAGTCCTGGAAGTTGTCGGCTTGTGGGACGCTGGTGTAGTTGGACCAAAGACTTTAAACCGTCTCTCTCCGTGATGATTGGGGAAGGTGCGGTTGAGAAGGCACAAGGTGCTTCTCTGGATAGTTGATCGGGGAGTGGCTCAGGAAACGGAGCGGAGTTAGCACAAGAGGGCCTTCTGTCACCCGGAGATGACACCTGAGAATCAGATGGGACTATCTGGCAAAGGGTGGATTTCCATCTTAGAAAAACGCAACAGGGTGTGGAACCTCGGGGCCTAGACCTTGATTGAGAGTCTTGGGTCTCAGCACTTAGGGCCAGCTAGGGGTCACCAGGCACTTCGGACTTTACCATTACACATGGCTCCCTCTTCTTTACCATTACATGGCCTCAATTTCCCTGAGTAAAGGAAAGAAAGGAGAAAGGCCCTGCGGGCCCGCGCAGGCTGTCTTGTTCTGATAGTTCACAGCATAATAAATGGCTGAAGATCATCTGGAACATCCCCCTCCACTGTTACCTCCTTGAGCTGAGCAAGCCAGGATCCTGAGAATGTGTGGGTTTGCTCCTGTAATGGACATGTGGGAGAAAGTGGGCCCCAGGCCTCAGCCCAGAGGGGCTTGATGGTTCTCCTTCTCGAGGCATAGCTCTCTCTGGGCACAAGGCCAACCTGGACAGGAGGAGCTCTGGCCTCCTGATTTTCCTCACTGCCCTAGTGGCTAATTGAGCACAGGGCAGTATCTATGGCATGTATACAATAAACATTACTTCAGCCATCTGGAACCATCTTCCTGCAAGCTGTCCATCACTTTGGGGCCCCAGGCCAAGTTCTGGAGGGGATGAACTGCTCTGGAGAGGAAGAAGGCTCCCTCCTCAGGAGAGCCCCGCCCTTCAAGTTCGCCAGCGTGGCACCGCGTTCCTACTGTGACAGCAAGGCCCTCATCCTAATCCTGATACTGACCCTCACCTCAGACATGAAGTCATGGTTAGGAGTGTCATGTCCAGACATGAGGGGCAGGGCTGAAGCCTCAGGTCAGGCAGGCATGGCACAGTGTGTGTGAACCCTGGTGGGGAGGGCTCCCCATGGCTCTGTCTGTCCTGTATAGCTGATACCATGAGGTGGTTTCCTCACCCCCCCTCCCACCCCTGTGGTAGCTGATGTAAGCTGTGATGTAGGGCAGACTGTAAGACAGTCTTTTTACAGTCTTAAAAAGAAATACATACATTCATATAATATATTTTGGCCAAATCCACCATCCGTTCTCTCCCCTCCAAACTTCTCTTCATCCCCTATCACGTTCCTCTCGGAGCAGCATGTGCACTGTTTGTAAATCACAGAGTCCACTCTGTGCTGCTCGCATGTATGTGGGTGTGGGAGCATGGGTCGGCTTCCTTAACCAAGACCCACTGATTTACAAGGTTTGGAACACCCTCTGTAGGACTCTGGTGCCAGCACCGAGGAGAAAGGCCTGTGTTGGTGGAACTTGGGGGTGGTGGCAGGGTAGCTACAGAGGACATGGAAAAGTGACGGGGGCCTCAGCATTGTTCTCTGGGCTTGTAGGTTGCTTAAGACGAACATTTTAACATTTTAAGATGGAGGGAGGGGTAAGATGTAATTACAGACTTCTTAAGCATACGGCTCCTTGAATTTCATACACTCAAGACCCCAGGAAACTTCTAGGCAGCCACAGGGCTTTATTTTGTTGTTTGAGGCAGAGTGCTCCCATGTAGCCTAGGCTGGCTTTGAACCCTTGGTCTTCCTGCCTCGGCCTCCAGCATGTTGGGATCACAGGCTAGCACCATGATACCTGTAATGCCAGGGCATTTCCAATATCAAGAAAGGTTTTGTGCCCATGCCCAGTGACAACCACTGAGGCTTACCACAGAGCTAAACCATCAGTCCCTATAGACAGTGCCTTTGTCTACCCTGTGCTGTGGTCTTACAGGGGACAGGGATTTATTTACTCCTCAGGAGTCTCCAGAATCCAAAGCACAGACACACCCCTGACGAAGGCCTTTCACTCACACAGAGGGGACAACTCCTTTGCTGGCGGGAAGCCATGCCCTGCTAACCACCTGCACCTCGCTTAAGGACAGTAACTCAAAACTTTCACGTACTGCGCCGAGGATTCAGTTTCCAGCCCACGAATATGAGCGGCAGATGATTTCGGCACATGGGAATGGCCCTGTGGGAAAGTGCATGCTTGTACCCAGGTTCCTTAGCTCTGCCATTGGCCTTGAGAGTCCTCTGCTCATCAGTGACTCATCCTCTTCTTCGCTGTGTAGTACTCTCTGCCCACGGTCTCTTTCAGTCCCAACGGAAGACAGCCTTCTGTCTCTCTCCTCCCTTTCCCTTTCCCAGCTGATCTGCAGCTGAGCTCATGGGCTTGAGGTATTTCAGGTAGAAGAGTTGGAACCCATTGAACTGGCTCCCTATCCCATTCGGGGGGTGCCGTGGCTGGAGGCCTCACTGTAATACTAACACATGAATGCAGTAGGCAAGGTTGGATGCGGGCTGGAGGATCAAGGCCTCCTGAGGCTGATTCACCTGCAACTCTGTGAGGAAACTTCCTCTGGAGCCCAGGGATCAGAGAGCAAGCTCTGGAGCTTGCATTCAACCATATTCCAGGCAGAGCCAGGAGCACCTAGATTGCAGATGCTGAGCTCATGGAATGCTTAGAAGGCAGAGAACCACCTAACTTTCCCTGGCCCCATATTCCCAACTGAGAGCAAAGCTCTGCGATGACTTAGTTGTTGCTGGTGGACAGTAGACCTCTGTGGCACTGCATGTCCCCAAGGGAATACTCATGTCCCCAAGGGTTTTGGAATTTTCTGTGAAACTGTCAACTCCCAGGGTCCAGCTCAAGTCCCTTCTGGCTCTTTGGCAAAGGCCTCCAGGAGGTCACATAGTCCATATCTGGAATCTTCAGGAAGCCCGGGTGCTCCGGGGGTGAGTGCTTGCTTTCTGCCGGTGAAAATTTTAATTAGGGTTCTCATGAGGGTCAGAGGCTCTGTGATGAATGGCTGAAAATAGCCTCAGTGGGTACTCAGGCTGGAGAGGCCTAAAAACAGAAACCATCTTCAAAGAAGGACACCAGGTGCTCAGCCTGAAGCACCTCCAGGGCCGGGTTCCCAGGGATCTCGCCTCGCCCTGAGCAGCAAGGCACAGACACATGGCTCCAGACCCTTGGCCTGACCAGGGCCAGAAGGACCTTTAGGGTAGTAAAAGAAGGCACAGGCCTGCACTCTGTCTCCTCACACTTCGAAAGACTTCCTTCACGGCACCTCCACCCTCCCAAGTTCCCGGACTTCTGTCCATGGCTCCCACCCTACCCCCATCTTGATAATTCCTGGGTCTGAGCAGAATGTTCTAGATGGAGGGAATTGCCTTTGATTCCCAGTGGTGTTCTTACGTTTGCTCTGGGCCATTTTAAGCAGTGTGGAGGATTTTATTTATGACTGATGCAACAGGGGTGTGGGTGGGGGGTGGGGTGGAATTCCATTGCTGGTATGGCGAAGACAACCGGGAGCCAGCAGAGAGAGTGGCTGGGGTCTATGGATGGGACATCATAGCCTTGGTCTTAGTGTGAGCTTTGGGTTCACAGTTGGAAACTGAGTCCCCAACTCAACTCAACGGTGTAGGGAGGTGTGATGTGCAGAAAGAGCTCAGCCCTGGGGCTGTTCTGAGGACTGGCTACTCAGGCACCTGGAGGAAAGTCCCTCAGAGCAGTTTTCATAGAAGGGATCAGGGTGCCTTTTGTCCTCTCTGTCACCATGTGATCCCTTCTGCTGTATGGCTGGGTTAAGGTTCTGCTGGCTACTTACAAGGGGAACAGAGTTCTCCCATCTTTGAATATCTTTCCCAGGATTTGAGGCTCTTCTCTCCAGTCTCCATCATGTGACCTTCCCAGGAGGCAGTGTCCCTGATGGGTGTTGGCAGACATGTTTCCAAAATGAGCAGCCATGGCTTCTTCCTTCTAACCATCCATAAATGCCACATCTCTTGGCATTGCTGCCTCCTCTCTCTTCCAGCTACGAGCTATCTGATGCTCAGCATCCCCCTAGAGCCAAAGCTCTAGAGAGCCATGTAACCTACATCGGAAACCTTCCTTGGAACTGAAAGGGAGTGTGCTAGGGGGGCGGGGGGAGGAGAATCAGAAGCCACAGCCCAGTCCATGGAGGCTTCTCCCTGTGCACCGCAGGGCATTCTCTGTCTGGCCCAGCACCCACGATGGGGTCTACTTCTGTCCTCCAATCAGAGATTTTGCTTCTGCTCCCTTCCCCACAGTCTGAGGCCTTCCATCTGCCCCAGATGGTGCTTACAGGAGAAAGCCCCCTTTAGGGCTGGAGTCTTAGGGACACACCATGGTTCAGATACAGAGGTGTAGGATCTTCAAGATAAGAGGGGACCTTAGAGGTGGTGAGGAAAAGCTCTTGGTGCTAGTGCACCCGTGGGCTGGGGATGAGTTTCTTTACTTGGTAGATGAGAAACAAGCTGAGGACAGACCAGTCAATGGGGAGCCAAGAGTCAAGGGACAATGACTTGGCCGGGGTTGTGGCTAGCCTTCTGTAGAATGCTCTCTGCCCTACCTTTTCTGCTTCCCCAGTCTCTGCTCTGAGCAGTCACTTCTACGAATGACAGCCCTGGGTTTATCAGGGCCTGACACACTCACCTCTCTCTGCGCACTAGAAACCTGTCCTGTCCTCAGAAGGCTGCCCTGGCATCCCAGAGGCCACTTTCCTTGTAAAACTGGTTTGAACTCATTTCTGTTCCTGCTCCCCAGACTCCAGCTTGAGTCCCTGCCCTTGGCCCCTTTCTGGGGTGCTGCTGTACCACACTTTACACAGCTTTGGATGGGAAGGGAGATTCCACATAGTCAAGGTCAACATTACAAGGTTAATTAGAAGGAATCTGGCTGAGGCCTTCCTATGCTGTTTGGGCTACAGAAATCAGCAACAGCTCTAACTGTGCTTCGGGAAACCAACACCAGAGCCCAGTCCCTCCCAAGGCTCATTACGGGGACAACAACATGACGAGTTAATATTTTTAGCGGTGAATGACGAGCGAAAGCATCCACGCTAAGCCTTTGGGGAGGCTCCTCCACATTCTCCCCAAGATGTTCGACTTCCTTCCAAAGAACAAAGTTTAAACAGTTTGTAGGCACCAACTTGATGAAAATTTGACATTTGATAAGAAACTAATTTGGGTGTGCTTTTTTAATACTTTAAAACGCTAAAGTAATAAACAACATCTATAAATGTCAGACTTTTCTATTTTGATTATGTTGCTTTGATTTTTATCAACTTTTTTTTATTAAAAATCCACTATAAATGAAATAGAGAAGGGGCGATGGGCGCGAGAAGATAAATCTTACAATTACCCAGACGTAAGCGACAGCATCCCATTTTTTCTCAGCACCGGGGATTATTATTTTTTGCCTTGCTACAGTTATTATGATATCTTTATCTTTGTCTTTGAGTCTAGGAAAACTGTGGTGTGACAGGAACAGGAATTAAATTGGGAAGTGAAGGTGGCTTTCTGGATCAGACAGATCAGGAAGATGCCAGGGTGGGGACTGGGGCAGAGGACAGCTCAGACCCAGCCTTTGGACTGCAGGAGGCAAGCTGGATGTCAGGATGGGCCCCTCACTAGGCTAGTTCTGAAGTTCTTCCATGGAGTCTTGCGTGATCCACCCACTCACCCCCACTCCTTATCCTTGGATTCTGGATTTAATTGAGGTCTCCCATGGAATATGACCGGCTCTTCTCAAGGGGAAATGCTCATCCAGTTTCAGGTCCCTGAGCTTCACATAAGGAAGTGTTAGTGAGTGAGCGCTGCTAGGACAGACTAATGAGTGGTTGAAGATACGGATGCAAGAAAAAGAGGAAGGCAGATAAATGGGGAGACAGATAGAAGGAAAGGAGGGAGTGGATGAAAAGATGAAAGGGGCAGGGGCATGGGTGGATGGACGATGAAATGGTCCCTTTCTCTTCTGTGATTATTATGAAGGAAGGGTGGAAGAGTGGATAGAAGGGGACAAGATGATGGATGGGAGGTGACGGGATGGATGGAAGGATAGGAGGAGGGGAGATGAGGTAGAGGAAGGGAGTGATGGAAGGATGGAAGCAGGCTGATGGATGGAAGGTCAGGACAGTAGGCAGAGGAATGACGTACATGGGAAATGAATGGAAGGATAGGATGATGTGTGGATCCATGATAAGAGAGATGGATGGGAGCGGGGAATTGGAGCTTGATGTAGGAAAGAGGAAGGGCAGGTAGACACTTCCCACCGGCAGGCAACCACAGATCCTGCCACAGTGTTAACTTCCACCTTGACACCAGAGCCACTGTGGAAGAGAGTCTCAGCGAGTGCTTATCTGGGTCAGGCTGGCCTCCGGACATGTCTGTGGAGGATTGCCATAATGGAACTGGGACAGCCTGCCCAGTGTCAGCCATGCCATTCTCAGGGATTGGGGTCCTGGAATGGATACTGGGCATGGATAGGCACGTGCCCATCCATTTCTCTCTGCTCTTGACTCCGAATGTGACTTAGCTGCCTCAACTTCCTGCCTTGGTTTCCCCACAGTGAGGACAGTTGCTGACTGCCACAGTCCTGGAAACAGATGCAGGACACGTTGCCCTTCCCCACATTCTTGCTTCTGAGCAGCTAATTGGAACAGATTTTGTTGTGGGTAAGGATGACCTCTAACAAGAAGCTCCTGCCTATTTCCGAAAGACACCACCATGATCGCCTCAGAGAGAAGGAGCTAGATCTGAGGTAATAAAGGAAGAGCGTGGGCAGCTGGGATAGTTAGCTCTCTGACATGCTAAAACTTACAAGCTGGTCCTGTAAGAGCGAGAGCTTAGTCTAATTAGCAGCCAGCAAGCCCCAGGCAAGGCTGATAACTAGCAGGCTCCTGGGATGAAACAGAGTCAAGGTCAACAGTTAACAAGCACAGGTCAGGGGCTTCAACCCCTGACTGGATGGACAGTGGATAAGAAGTGTGGTTGGTTTGGCCAGGGGGACTCACAGAGACATGTGCCTTCCACTGTATCCGCTCATCATAGCCCAGAGCCTAAGTAATCTCATCAGAAATTATTTCTGTCTTTGTCCAGCTTCTGCCATAAATCCTATAACACCCCAAACAAACATGCCTTTCCTTTCTGGGGAGCATCTCTCACTGTCCTCAGATAAGTTTCCCTGACAGAGCCTTTTGCTTTGCTTCTTCCCATGGGTACCACTTCCTGCATCTTCATCAGCAAGATTTAAATGTGAGACCAACGATGACAAGTTGACATTTAGAGATCACCGAGTTCCCAGCACCCTCAGTCCCTGGGTTGCAGCCACTCAAGCTCAGAAGGGTCCTGTTAGTCTCACAGTACAGTATCAGGTTTGTAGTACATGCAGAGAGAAGCCAGGACTGGTGTTAGCAGGAAAGGGGGAAAGCCAGGATGGTGTGGGGTTAGAGCGGCCACTCTCTAAGGGCCACTCCAAGGCCTGCCCTGGAGGAGCAAGTGAATGGGGACAATACGGTGAGATGGCAATGACAACTGTGCTCAGCCTCCTATGATAGTTTGATTTTTTTAATTTTTAATTTACTATTATTTTTATTAGATATTTTCTTTATTTACATTTCAAATGTTTTCCCTTTTCCTTGTTGCTCCTCTGGAATACCCCTTATTCCCTCCCTCTGCTCACTAACCCACCCTCTCCTGCTTCCTGGCCCTGGCATTTCCCCTATACTGGGGCATAGAGCCTTCACAGGACCAAGGACCTCTCCTACCATTGATGACCGACTTGGCCATCCTCTGCCGCATATGCAGCTGGAGCCATGAGTCCCACCATGTGTACTCTTTGGTTGGTGGTTTAGTCTCTGGGAGTTCTGAGGGTACTAATTAGTTCATATTGTTGTTCCTCCTATGGGACTGCAAACCCTTCAGCTCATTGGGTCCTTTTTCTAGCTCCTCTATTTGGGACCCAGAAGCTGGAAAGAACCCAGATGTCCCTCAACAGAGGAATGGATACAGAAACTGTGGTACATCTTACACAATGGAGTACTACTCAGCTATTAAAAACAATGAATTTATGAAATTCTTAGGCAAATGG
>JADRCD010102873.1:10000-13164 GCA_019843815.1 Montemys delectorum | reverse complement strand
TCCCAGATGTCCCTCAACAGAGGAATGGATACAGAAACTGTGGTACATCTTACACAATGGAGTACTACTCAGCTATTAAAAACAATGAATTTATGAAATTCTTAGGCAAATGGAAGGATCTGGAGGATATCATCCTGAGTGAGGTAACCCAATCACAAAAGTGGATATTAGCCCAGAAGCTCGGAATACCCAAGATACATTCCACAAGCCACAAGAAACTCAAGAAGAAGGAAGACCACAGTGTGGATGCTTGAATCCTTCTTAGAAGGGGGAACAAAATACCCATGGAATAGAAGCAGAGACCAAGGGGTGCTGCTTACTGTATGATCTGCATGGCTCACTCAGGTCTCTTTTTTTATACAACCCAGGACCACCCACCCAGGGTTAGCCCCACGCACAGTGGGCTGGGATCACAGCAACTGTTAACCTAGAAAATGTCCCCCAGACCACCCACAGGCCACTCTTGTGAAGCCATTTTCTCAATTGAAGTTTCCTCTTCTCAGGTGAGTCTAACTCGTGACAAGTTAACAAAACAAAGCAACAGCACGTTTAACCAGCACACCCCTGGATGGGGGGAGGGGACACCTGATACCAACACCTGTGGCGTTGGACTCTTCTTCACGCCAGAGGCTCATGTCTGCGTATAGCGTGTGGGAAGTGAGTACCTACCCCAACACTCTGTCATACTCACCCTGAGAACCTCATACCGAGATCTGGAGCAGTCATCTGTGCGAGCCTCAGGGAAAGGCCCACGTCCCAGATGGCAGAGGCTTCAGAGCACATATTGAAATCTATGGCTCCTGGCTGGCTCAAGCAGTGGGACCAGGCCTAGAGAGCTCAGACAAAGAAGGGAAGATTGAGACTGGCAACGGGTTTAAATTAGATTCCGGGACATCTTCTCACTCCTTTCTCCCAGTTCTGGGTGTTGTTCCTAGGGTCAAGGGCTCAAAGCATTTCTATCGTTCCGAAGTGCCCAGGCATGATGGTGGATGTCCAGTATGGCCCATGGACCAATTGAACAGTTGGATAGAAACCTCTCACCTTGTGCGAATTGGTTTCGAGAGGTCAAGGAGTGTCTGTTAGGGGAAGGGGGAAGGGAAGGAAAGTCTATTGGCCTGGGCACTGCAGAGGAAGGGCAAACCTTGCAAGCTGGTACCCATGGCCCACTGTCTGAGCTGTCTTTCCCAGGGTACTCTCAGGTAGACCTCTGAGGGGAAGGCCACAGGGGTTGCAGTGGGGTCATATTTTGAGTAGTGTTCCTAGACTGGGTAACAGGGCTGGGACATCTTGGAGCAAGAATCTATTTTTAAACCCCAATTGAGCCTCTTTCTTCCCAGGTCCAGGAGTACACTCTCTTTGTGAGCAGCTGCACAGGCCCTGTGTTCCCCCAGCACGTCAACCCTCAAGGCCTTGACTGGTACTATTTAAAAGCATCTTGATCCAGGCCAGAGAAAGGGGTAATTGGGGGCTTGAGAGATGAAAGGGGCAGCTTCCCCCCACCCCCACCATGTGCTGCCCTTGCAGAGGGGTCAACAAAACCCTCCTTGTGGTCCTGCCAATTATAGCCACCAAGGAGAGCGACGGGGCCAGACAGGAGACGTGATTACCCCCCTCCCCAGGGTGAGCTGGGGTCACTGCTGCCGCCCACAGAGCCCTGGGCCTCCGGGTCAGCCTGGGAAAGTGGCCCTGGGCTGCAACCCAACAGTCCTGGGGCAGAGCTGGCCCTCCTTAGCTGAAGGACATGTCCACGAACCCTGTGGTAATGAAAGGGAGGGCAGGCTGGAGCTGCCCACATCCCAGCAGAGCATTGTGCTTTGGTGGCCCTGGGGCTGCTGAATCCAACCTGTGCCTCTAAATACCATGACTGTAATGTTATCCCACTACCACAGATGCCCTTTCAGGACCCCAGCATCTGTCCTGGACACTGCAGGTGGTACAAAAGATCCTTGCCCCCTTTCTACTAGTCAGAGCTGGCCTGAGTATCCGCACCTGCCCTTCAGTGGGCACTGGGGGCGCGTCTGCTCCAGCGCGCCGGTTCTAGACCCTGACATGGCTGCCCCCTGGCGTCCCCAGCCTTCCTGCTCAGTGGTCCTCATCCCCAAACCTAAAAGACACAGTGGCCAAGCACAAGCTGGACACTGTTTGCTCAAGTGCTTTGCCTGCCTGTGTTGCTCCTTGTCTGCCCCCTCCCCACCCCCCATCTCCAGACACATACTCTCTCCTCTCTCTCTTTATCCCCACTCTCATTGTCTGTCTGTCTGCAGGTCCCAGTGTTCCTTCCCAGAATCCCCAGAGCTTCCAATTCTTGGACCTGGCTGAGCAAGATGGCTATGACTTTAAATCACCCCTCCAAGCAATAGGCAGCCTGTCAGCCAGGGAGAGAGCAAACCCCCAGAGGTGACTTGTATCATTTCCACGAAGGTAGAGCTGCCTCCGGTCGGTCCTTCCACCAGCCTTCTTAGATAGATTTACTAATGCTTTGGGCAATTGGAAAGCCTTTTCTTCTGCTTTCTGCTTGATGAAGCCCTGTGATTTCTGTTTGTTTGTTTGGTTTTTATTTGCTTTGTCTGTGTTGTCTGCTCTTTGAAGATGATACAAAAAAAAATCACGACCAAGACCCATATCACAAAAATTTATCTGTCAGTTTCCATGCATAAAGTTTAGTGAGACGTTATATGTAAGATCTGATTTGCTAGTTCTTCATGGTAGAGTTATAAATGGAAAGATTACACTATCTGATTAATAGTTTCTTCACACTCTGCATATAATTTGTGGCTGTAGAATATTGAAATTGGTTGCACACTATGCAAGAAAACTGAAGATATGTTTAATAAATATTGTACTTATTGGAAGTAAAAAAAATCCTTCACAATAATTTTACAGTTCGATGTTAGACCCCTTAATCCATCTGGGGACTAGTTTTTGTATTATGATATAAGGCAGTGGCTCAGTTTTCTCTTCTCCATGTGAGTCTTCCGCCTTCCTGTGTCCCTAGCTTCTCTGCCAGCCGGCACAGATGACACATCTGTTTGAGACTAACTAGCTGCACTGATCTGCAATGATAAGTGTGTTTGGGACTAACTAGCTGCACTGATCTGCATTGATCAGTGTGCTGTGTTTGGGACTCTCTAACTAGCTGCATTGATCTGCACTGATCAGTGTGT
>JADRCD010102873.1:0-7500 GCA_019843815.1 Montemys delectorum | reverse complement strand
TTCTTCTGGAGCAGAGGAAGCAGACACATCTGAGTGTGGGCAATTATGCAGATGACTTGGTAGTACTTCCTCATGCTATTGAATTCCTTCTCCAGCTGTCGCTTGCCTGTGTCAAACTGCCATTTCTTATAGTATTCGGAGAAGGCCTTCTCAGATGTGTGCCAGCTCTTACAGAAACATCTTTTACATTCACCACTGATACGCTCAGCAAATATGGTGTTGAAGGTCCAGAGGTCTCATGGTGTTTCCACGTATCCCACAATGGATATCTTTGAATCACCATGGGTAGAGTCTCCACAACAGTCACAGCCTCCACAACTTCTTTCTTGTTCACCTTAGATCCTGGACTGTCAACTGCCTAGATGATGTGGGTCATCCCAGCCTTGTACCCTAGAAAGGCTATGAGGTGAGCAGGCTTGGAAGGGCCATCTTTGGGAAAGCTCTTCATTTTCCCATGATGCCAGTTGCTCTGTTTCTGAGACAAGAAGTCTAAGGACCCATGCCTGGGAGCTGAGAATTTTCTGTGAGACATCTTGCCACCACATGCCACAGACAGAGCTAAAGTTCTGGGTTCTGGGTTTTATCTTTTCAAAAGATGAGGTCTAAGCCAACTATCTATCTATCTATCTATCTATCTATCTATCTAATTTGACTTTTTTATTTTTATTTTTTATTTTTTTTTATTTTTATTTTTTTCTAATTTGGCTTTTTACCTTCTGTTTACAACCACTCTGCTTTGCTTTGTTTTGTTTTCTTTTTCTAAGTTTTTGGTCTTTATTTTTTTTTGCCAAGCTCTTGAGGTGCAACATTGGATATTCTCTCTCTGTCTCTCTGTCTCTGTCTCTGTCTCTGTCTCTCTCTCTCTCTCTCTCTCTCTCTCTCTCTCTCTGTCTCTCTCTCTCTGTCTGTCTCTGCTTAAAGCATTTTAAAGCATTTTTTTCCTATATTCCATTCATTTTGACATGCTGTTTGTATTTTTATTTGTGTCAGTTTTTAAAATTTATTTTTATACATTGGCGAATTTTGTTCTTATTGACACCTTTTATACACATCGGAATCTATTAGTGTATACCAAGTTTACATAGCAAAGGGTTTTATAAAGCTGGATTCACGCAAGTGTATTGCTGTCAGTGCTACGTCAAAAACACTAGTGTCTTCCTTCCATGTCAGAGTTTGTTGAATTAAATAAATTCATAGAATGTAATGCTTTCCAAAGCAGCTATTTTCCCAGTTTTCCCACATTCCTTAGTAACTCGGTTGATATGAACACAGGTTGTTTTATTTATTAGTTGCTAGTATTAACTCTTCTAACATACATCTCCTGGTAAATAAATCTATATCAGCAGTTTTATGGATGAACAAAGAATTCCCAGAAAGAAGCTGTGTCTGCCAAGACCGATAGGCTGAAGAGAAGAATTTGGGGGAAATTGGAATGTTGCAGGCACACAGCCTGATTACGATGATCTCAGACTAACTTTAGTCCCCTAAACTACCGTGCCTTATTCATTTCTAAATATGATCTAACGTCCTTTGACCAACAGATAAGGACTTTTTGGAGTTTACTAACAACAAGACCCAATATTCCACCTATCAAAGGACAAAGAATGCTATCAGATTGTAAGGGGTGGTTCTGATGCCTTGATTAGGAGTCTGCATGTGAACACTGAAGGTCCTGTTCCCTAACTGGTACTTGATTGGTCAGTAAAGATGCTAGCAGCCAGTGAGCTGGGCAGAATAGGCAGAAGAGGAAAACTGCCTACAGTTTTCACCATAGGCAGGCTAGTAGACTCAGGAAAGGAGAAAGAGATTTACCATGCTTCAGAGAGAGAAAAAGCCTCCAGTCATGTGAGATCTAGGGTGATATGGCCATTGGCCACTTCCCCTGTCTGGGCTTGGGGTAGAGGCAGGAGGTTAGAAAAATAACTAAGCTGAGGGCAGATTTAGGGTGCTAAGCTGGTTGTGAAATGAAGGACGCAATAGCAGAGGAAGGCTTAGAAGAGCCCAACCATTGAGCTAAAACAATATAAAAATAAGTTAGTGTGTGTGTGTGTGTGTGTGTGTATTTGTCATCTGAGGGAACCTGGGTGGAGGCTGGTAGCATGGTCCCACCCAAAACTTAAAGTAGGGTAGTAAAAATTACTTGCTACATCAGATAGTGTCTAGAGCCTATAGACATGATTTCTCTGCTTAACTAAAACCTAGGTCTCAGATGTTTTCACCAATATATTTGAAAAGCATCTTGATTTATGACATTCTTTGTCTTGTTACTATAAAAACTTCATCAAGCCACTTCCCTGTTGAAAACAGAAATGGGATAATACAAGTCTGAATTCCTGGACCATGGCCACTCATATTTGGCTCCAAAATAAACTCTTCCTTATCCTTTCTGAGGTTATTCTTTTGCACAGACACGTGTAAGTTACAGGATACATACAAAGGGTCAAAGAAGTCACTGAATTCTCAGGGGTTAGCTGGAAGACATGTCAATAGAGTCTGTTGATAGGCCAAGAAACCCACACTGGTTACAAGGAGGAAAGTGTTGCTGTGGATTAGGCCACTGAGGTCCCAGGTTTGAGAATAGAGCTGCAGAAGCAGAAAACAGGGCCACTGCCAGAAAAGGAACAAGGAATGGATGGGTGGATGGTCCTGGTCCAGATAGGGGAGGAGGCAGACGGCAGATAGCAATTGAGTAGGCCATGTCAACCTCAGGGACCAAATCAAGCTGAAAGCTCAGAAGAATTTTCTGCCTTTGGGCCCTTGAAACACACTGGTTGGTGAGATGACAGCTTGATTGAGGCCATCAGGATTGACTGTGCAAAGGACTTATGTTCTGGTTATCCAGCTCCTCATGGGGACCGTGCGTATGACAGACTCATGTTCTTTCCTTAGTCTGGTGTGCTTGTTAAGTTCTTGGGCCTGGTTTCCCATAAGATGATTTTAACACACTTTTGTGCCTCTAAAGTACCAATTAACCTTGACAAGTTTATCAGGTGGCACCCTTTATACTCCCAGGAAAGTCATTTGCCAGTCTGTGCTTGAGGAATAGATGGTATCTACCCAGAAACACAGTCCTCATCCATGTCCATGATGAATGGAAAGCTTTTGTAAAATGGAGTCTCTTGAGTCAAGGCATAGCCTGAAAACCACTGTTTTACTAATATGGAGAAAGTCAGAGCAGGGCACATGTCATGGACTTTGATCATAGTAACCACCTCTAGCCTCTCATTTTTATCCTCCCTCTTCCACTGGTCTTCCTTTTCCTGGACAGTCTTCCTTCTATTTCATGTCATATATGCATCTGTGTATGTGTATATATGATTTAAAGTATATGTACCATCTATGATTCACATATTAGAGAAAACATACAATAATGTTATTTCTGAGTCTGACTTTTCTAGATAACATGATGATCTCCAATTCCATTGGTTGCCCTGTCAATGACATGTTCAGTTAGCTTTCTACTGCTGTGATCAAACACCGTGACCAAAATCAATTGGACCATAATGATGGGGATCATATGGCAACAAGCATGATGGCAGAAGCAGGAAGCTATGATCTTACACCCCAACTACACACTGGAAGCAAAGAGCACAAAATATGCACATGTACAAAGACTATAGATACTCAAAGCCTAACTCCAGGAACCTACTTCCTTTAGCAAGGCTCTGTATCTTAAAGTTCCAAAATCTCACTCCATTCATGCCCACTGACATCTCTACACCTACAAGCCTAACTCTAGACCTATAGCTCATGAACCATCTTTGCCTGGCAAAAGTAAAATAAAAGAATTGTGTACCAGCTTTACCTAGCCCATTTCTGGTCATGAATCTCAATCTAAAGCAAGCTAGAGTCTCATATCACACAGACCACCAAAGAAAGAAGTCCACATGTCTAGGTCATGTCACAAAGACAAAAGCAACATGAATGTAAAAGACAGCATATCTCCCATCCAACCCACTTGCCTTACAGAAGAGCTCTTTAATGAGAACTACCTTGATGAACCCAGGACACAGAATTTGAAAGAACAATCACGAACATTAAATTTTATCTAAGAAGTCTAAGGATTTAAAAAAACCAACAGATCCCTCACTGAACTATCAGAGGATAAGTGCAGGGTGATGCCCAAACAAATACAAAATGATGATGACAAATTAGAAATTTAAAACTGAGTTCAGAAAGGGGGTAGAAATACTGAAGGAAACTCAAGCTGAAATTAAGATGGACCTGAAAACCTCCATAACCCAAATGCAGAACTCAGGGAAGCCTTACTAGGAGAATGAATCAAGTAGGGTGGAATACTGGAGCCTGGAGCCAAAGCAGGGGAACTGGACCACTCAAAGACTATGAAAACTATTTATAATACATTAAAAAAAAAACCAAGAACTGTGGACATCAGATAAGGATCCATTTTTCCCCTCCAAATTATAGTTTTAAAAGATAAGGAAATACCCATAGACTAGCCCTTCAAACAGGATCATAGAAATCTCCCCCAAATTAAGAAAGAACACAAGATACAGATACAAGATACAAGAAGCCCACCAAACACCAAACAGACAGGACCCAAAAAGAAATTTATCAGGGTGGAGTATAGTAAAAACACTCAATACACAGACCAAAGGATTCTGAAAGCAGAATAAGAAACACAAGTCACATATAAAGGAAAAACACATCAGAATAACAGCTCTTAAGAAGCCAGATGAATCTGGAGCAATCCACTTCCATTTCTTAAAGATCACAGATGACAACTTAGACTGCAATACCTAGCAAAACTATCTGCCATAGTCGAAGGAGACCAAAAAATTTTCCACTATGAGAACAAGCTAAAAGAATTTATGACCAACAAGTCATCCTAGAGAGAACACTGGAATTATTGTTTGAGACTGAAATGAGAAGTATAGCTAAGAGACTATAGGAGAACATAGATAAGGCTATACGTTCTGAAACAAATGATGAGTAAGAACTCAGTCAATAAAGAAAATGACCGTAATCAACACACTCGTCAGTAATAACCTTAATATCAAACGGTCTCAACTCCCCAGTGAAAAGACGCGGGGTGATTGAGAGGATTAAGAAACAAAATCCATCTTTCTGTCATCTACAAGAAGTTAATCTCACCCTCTGAGCTAGAAGCCCCCTTAAAGTAAAAAGACAAAAAAGTATCCTAGATGAGTGGGACCAGAAAGCAAGCAGGTGTTCCTATTGAAACAGATCTCAAGATAAGACAAATCAGAAAAGACAATGAAGACAACTTTGTTTTACTCAAGGGGATAATTAAAAAGAAGACATCACAGTCTTAAACATATAGGCCCCGAAATCTTACACATTCAATTTTATAAAAAGGACACTGCTGGAATTAAAGATGCAAAGTAGCACTTACTCAGTAATAGTGGGTGGCCCTGACACCCCGCTTTCTCCAATAGCACTAACTAATAATAGTGGGTGGCCCTGACACCCCGATATCTCCAAAAACACTAACTAATAATAGTGGGTGGCCCTGACACCCCAATTTCTCCAATAGCACTAACTAATAATAGTGGGTGGCCCTGACACCCCGATTTCTCCAAAAACACTAACTAATAATAGTGGGAGCAGCATTCTGCACAAAAGTAAAGTGACATACCAGAATTATAGGTCATCAGACATCAATAGATGAGCAAAGATATCTTCCACACAATCCAAGACGCCATGACACAAGTCCTAGAGAGAGTTAGACTGAAGGGAACATACTTTGACATAATAAAGGCCATATGTGACAAACGTACAGTCAACAACATCCTAAATGGAGAACGACTAAAGCAATACCATTAACATCAGGAACAAGAAAGGGCTCTGACAAATACGGAGGCGGATGCTCGCAGCCAACCATTGGACTTAGCATGAGGTCCCCAATGGAGGAGTTGGAGAAAGGACTGAAGGAGCTGAAGGGGTTTGCAAGCCCATAGGAAGAACAACAATATCAACCAATCACATCTCCCAGAACTCCTATGGACTAAACCACCAACCAAAGAGTACACATGGAGTAACCCATGGCTCCAGCTGCATATGTAGCAGAGGATGGCCTTGTCAGGCATCAATGGGAGGAGAGGCCCTTGGCCCTGTGAAGGCTCGATACTCCAGTGTAGGGGAATGCCAGGGTGGGGAGGCAGGAGTGGGTAGGTGGGTGGGGGAACACTCTCATAGAAGCAGGGGAAGGCGGGATAGGATAGGAGGTTTCATGGGGGAAACCAGGGAAGGGGAAACATTTGAAATGTATTTAAAGAAAATATCCAATAAAAATAAAATAATACTACAAACATGGGGAAAAAAAGAAAGGGTTGTGAACTACCCGTACTCCTTCTCAATATAGTGCTTGAAGCACTAGCTAGAGCAGTAGGCAAGAGAACGGAAAGAATGAAAACAAATAGAATTCAAATCATTCCTAAATGAAGTTGTCGTGATATTATACATGAGATTCTCCAGACACCTGGAAACTCAAAGAAATGATCAACAATTTCAGCAAAGTGACAAAATACAAAGTTATCTTACAAAGATCAGTAGCCAAAGAAATCAACAAAATAGTGAAGAAGTCAGGAGGGAAGTTCAGCAGGATGGAGGGAGGGAGCAAGCAGAGAAGGGGAGGGAGGGAGAGACCTGAATCCTGAACTGCCCTGGGGATAGGAACAGAGAGTGAGGAGAAAGTGTAGCAGTTGGATTTCTACAGAGCCAGGAAGGAGACCAGGGGATTGGTATTAGAGGATTGAAGGGAGGTAAATAAAATAAGGCTGGGAAGGCTACCTGCTTCCCTGGCTGGAGTGGACTGAGGGTTACCAAGGAATGCCTGCTGGAGGCAGGACTGGGATAAAGCAAGGAGTGGGAAGGAGGGACATTAGGAGGGGAAGTTCTGTGTGATCCACTGGAGGTGGAGACTGGGCAGGGAGGGAGGGAAGAACGGACGGACAGACAGACAGACAGACAGACAGACAGACAGACACAGAGAGACAGAGACAGACAGAGATAGACAGAGACAGAGAGACAGAGTCAAAGACCACCAAACTAGCCTACTTGGTAATTACAGTGACCAACCCTAGATAGAGTTTCATGCAATTCTTGATGACTTAGAAGAGCCTGATACGAACCAGAGATAAAGAAAGCTCAAGTCCCAAAAGAAACCACCCTTGTGGGTGACGCCTACATTTACTTGGCGTTCCTTTCAGAATACTCAGCCAGACAGTGGTGTGCAAGAGAAAGCCGACTGGCTAGGAAGCCCAGAGGTTGTCTTCATGGCCTTTCACACAAGCGAGAAGCTGGGATATTTTCTCCAATTCGGCCTTCTCTCCTACTGCCGCTCTTCCTTCTGCTACCTCCTTGCTGGTCCCTCTCCTCCCACTGACCACTGACCCTCCCTTTGCTCTGATGTCACAGCTGCTTTGAGACACTCTTCATCTCTACCACTTTAGGGTTTCTTCCTCCCGCTTGCTCTCCCCCTTTCTAGTTTACACACACACACACACACACACACAC
>JADRCD010102872.1:6328-22979 GCA_019843815.1 Montemys delectorum | reverse complement strand
CACACACACACACACACACACACACACACACGCACACACACGCATACACACACACACACACACACACTCACTCACACACACACACACAATATAAAAACCAAAGGGGTGTTCATGTTCCCATCTCTCCACTGTGGGTTCTGTCTGACTACTAGAGGTGGTCACTTCAGGTTCCATATACCCACTGTTGGCATTTAGGCTAAGATCACCCACCCTGACTGCTGTTAGCCTCCTCCACCCCAGGTCTCATGGCCTTTCTATTGGCTCCCTTTAGCCCAAACCTGCCAAGGCTGCATATTTCCATCCATTCTCTTGGCCCTCTGTTCTTCGCTTCTGTCTCCTCCCGACACATAATCTCCCCCTTTGTGCTTCTCTGCCCTTTCTCCCACCCAGGTCCCTCCCTCCCAGGATAATTTTGTTCTCTATTCTAAGTGAGCTTAAAGCATGCTCATTTGGGCCTTCCCTCTTGTTTAACTTTATTGAGTCTGTGAGCCCGTATCATTGGTATTCTTTACTTTTTGTCTACTAGCCCCTAGATGTGGGATGGGGAGACAAACCTACCTTCAAACTTTTCAACCCCAAACTGTTCCTGTCTGAAAGACATGGACATGGACAGGGACAAAATTAGAGCAGAGACTGAAGAAAAGGCTATTGAGTTACTGGCTCAACTTGGGATCTATCCCATGTGTGGGTAACAATCCAGCCACTGTAACTGATGCTGTGTTATGCTTGCAGACATGGTTGTCCTCTGATAGGCTCTACCAGCAGCTGACTGAAGCCGATGCAGATACAGCTAAGCATTGGACTGAGGTTTGGGACCCCTATGGAAGAGTGAGAGGAAGGACTGAAGCAACTGAAAGGGTTGGCAACTCCAAAGGAAGAGCAACGGCATGGGTATGAACTAACTAGGACACTGTGGAGCTCACAGGGAATAAGCCACCAACCAAAGAGCATACATGGGCTGCTCAGTTGCCCCAGGCAAATACATAGCAGAGGACTGCCTTGTATGGCCTCATTGGGAGAGGATATGACAAATCCAGCAGAGACTTGAAACCCCAGGGAGGAGTCTCAGGGGCAGGGATGCTCTCTCACAGGTGAAGAGGAGAGGGTAGGCAGGGAAGAACTCTGAGAAGAGGAACAAGAGGGAGGCAACATTGTGATGTAAATAAATGAAGCAATTTCTTTAATAAAAAAGAAATAAAGAAGCCAGCATGCAATATTTATTTATTTATTTATTTATGCTCCCAACTTTGGCTATAATGAGATTATTTATTTCAAGGTCTTGGCACTGTGATTTCCCTACAAAGTTGAGTTTCTCCTGCAATTATCTTTTTGGAGGGGAATATTCATGTTAATGTGAATTATAGTTCTATCACTGGCCATATATAAGCCTAATAGATTGACCTTTCAAGTAGCATTAGAGCTTATAACTTCTTAACAGTGCAAACAGACTGAGTCAGAAAATGTTATATTCTCCATTTTAAGAGAGTAATTAGTAATATCTTACTTAGATCATTTTATTTAGCAAAATCTTGATAAACTAAAAGAGTCTTATCTCACTTTGCATAATACAGTATAGCACAAGTGAGTCACCTCTTGCCATATTTCCTTGTTTCATTGCCATTAAGAAACTGAAGAATAAATCAAGCCATCAATTTGTCAAATGAAATCACATAGAGATGAGTAAGCTATACTGATTGACCATTATAGTCTGCTTTTAGTTGGACCATAATGGAATATTTTAGCAAGCTGTCCAAGACTATTTTTCCTAAAAGTGTTTTTAGTATTGTTTTAAACATGACTACCTACTAAACTGCATTTCAATAAATGACTTATGACTGTATTCCACGTGTTGCTTAATGTTTGTGAGCTTGATGTAAGTACACATATCTGGGAAGAAGGAGCCTCAACTGAAGAAATGCCTCCATCTGATTGGCCTGTGAGCATGTCTCTGGGCATACCTTTGATTAATGATTGTTTTGGGAATGCCTACCCACTCACTGTAGGTAGTGTCACAGCCTCAACAAATTGTCTTGTTTTTGTTTGTTTGTTTGTTTTTGTTTTTGTTTTTATTTTAAAAGGAAACTGAAAAGCCCACAAGGAGAAAGCCAGTAAGGGGCACTCCTCCATGATCTCAGATTCAGTTGAGGCCTCTAACTTACAGCTTTGAGTTCTTGCCATGTCCTCTCTTAGTGATATATTGTTACTTATAAATATAAGATGAAATGAACTCATTGCTTCTCAGCTGGGTTTAGTAAATGTTTTATCCCAGCTACTGAGAAGAAAACTAGCACAATTTATGAACTGAGGGGGAGGGGAGCTTTGAAGAAGTGGTATGGCAACCTAGTATAGTTGAAACCTCCCAAAGTATATGAAGCCAATCTTAATGAAGTCTCTAAATAATGAGGAAGTTAGAGTCCCAACGTCCCACCTCTTGTCACCAAAGACTCCAGTTTCAGAACTAGGTTTTATCTAATTGAGTTGTTGACAAAAGTAGTCTCAAGGGAATGCACAAATTACACAGATGTTGCCTAGAAAATAGATTGATACTCACGCACTAACGACAAGGCTTCATTTCTGAGGACAATACACATAGCTCAGTGAACATGGAATAGTTAACTTGTTAGAAACTTCACCACTATATCCTAGTGTCTTCAAGGCAAGAAGGTCCTCTACAGACTCCAAAAAGAGAAATGTAAACACTAACATAACCACAAACCTACTGATGTATAAAGCTGTCCTTCCTGAAATATGTACATAAATAAATACAAACCTTATGGGAGTAAGCAAGCAATGTCTGATTTTAATTGAGGCCCACCCCACAAAATGTAACGCAAACCCAACACTGCTTGTGTGACCAAGTACCTGAGATACTAGATAGCCTAGAGATGTACAGTAAAACAAAATACTACTGGTATTTCAATAGCAGTAAATGTATGACTATTAATGACATTTTGTAATAATAACAGATCACTGCCTTATTCACTTTTCATTAGAGACACTTCCTCCTGTATCAGAAATGCAGGAACCTACAGACAAACATCACACACACACACACACACACACACACACACACACACACACACACAGAGAGAGAGAGAGAGAGAGAGAGAGAGAGAGAGAGAGAGAGCGCTTGAAACATGCAACTCTAAATGGCTGGCATGTCTCTATGAAGTCCCTCCCCAGAGAGCTGAAATATCCAGGAGATAGAGAACATCAGGAGTACAAGGCCCTCTAAATCAATTGAGCAAAGCTCATATGAACTCACAAAGACTGAAGCACAGGTCTGCACTAGTTCCTCTGTGTATATATTGTAGCTTTCAGTTAGTAACTTTATGGGATTCTTGAGTGTGTGGATGAATGAGTTTCTGATTTTTATCGTTGTCATTGGGCTCTTTTACTTCTGTAGGTTTGCCTTGTCCAACTTCCATGTAATGGTTTTGTTTTACCTGACGATATTTTATTTTGTCTTGTTTTTGTTGTTATCTCTTAGAAGCCTGTTCTTTTCTAATCAGAGACAGAAAAAGAGCAGCTCCAGATTGGAAGTGCAGGGAAGTAGAACTTGGAGGAGTAGTAATAGAAAAATATTAGTCAGACTATAATGCATGAAAACATAATCTATTTTCCATAAAAGGAGAATTTTTTTCAAAAGTTAAAAAGAAAGAAACAATTTAACACTATTTGAAAGGAAATATTTAGAATTATTATTCAGAATACCTCTAACAAAAGTAATGAATTAATTGGCTCAATGAAATCATTGTCACTCATTAAAAAATAAGCTATAATTTATTATGTATATATGTATGTATATGAAATGTATGTGTACAAATATATATGTGGTAGTAGACACATTTAATTCCAGGACAAAGTCATCTGAGAATTCAAGGCCAGACTGTTATGCTGAGCAATTTAAAGAACACTAGAACACTAGGACCACATAGAGAAATCCTATCTCTTTTTTTGGTTTTGGTTTTTGGTTTTTGGTTTTTGGTTTTTTGAGACAGGGTTTCTCTGTATAGCTCTGGCTGTCTTGGAACTCATTCTGGCTGGCCTCGAACTGAGAAGTCTGCCTGACTCTGCCTCCTAAGCCCTAGGATTAAAGGCATGTGTCATCACTGCCTGGCTGAGATCCTATCTCAAAAACACTTCTTTTCTATATGAGCTTATGGAAACAAGATACATAACATTATCTACAAAAGCCAAATCTTGTAATATCCCCCAGAGTTGGAGCTATATGTAATTGTTAGGTACAATGTAAGCTTTGGAAAATGAACTGAGATACACTTTGAGAGTCTCTGGACTCTTATCCATCTTAGAAATTCATTTTATGTATTAAAAAGATATATTAACAGATATTTATTTAATCAGGATTCAACCTGTGGTATACTTGGCGTATCCATTTTTGATATTATATTATGTCATATGTTGTCAGGACAAGGTATCATTTCTTAGAAATGTTGAACATGTAGAAAACAAAATGGTATTAAATGTATGGTTGGAAAAGATAAATAAATATGAATTTACTGTAACAACAGAGTTATTAATGTCTTAGCAATGATTTTATATTATTATGATAGGACACTAGGGTATAATGAGTTAAAAAATTGATTTATATTAACATGTAAATAGAAATGTTCTTAAGAAATCAAAGGAGTGCATTTAAGCTACTTAAGAGTTTAATAGAAGCAAAATCACTGGACTTAGTTGATAAGATAAAATTCTAGTAGGGAAAGAAAGTAACACTGCTTAAAATTAAAAGTAGACTTTAAAAAACTAATATTCAATGTTAATATGGATGTGAATTCAAGTAGTTCTTGCATTTCTACATGTTTTTAATATTTTGCTAAGTTGATGGGGAACATAAGATGAATGTTTCTTCTAGTTAAGGGAGATTGAGAAAGGTAGGGAGAATTGCAGCCATTTCCCTTCCTTCAAGTGAATCATAAAAGAAAGCTTAGGGAAAACTTAGAAATGTCATTCTGAATTAGCACATCTAAGAATCTATGGCCTTAGTTGTCAGATATCTGACAGTTGTTACCTCAAGTAGACCTATCAAGGATTTCAAGGTAACAAATCACTTAGTCCTTAGCATTTGGATGACTTCCAGATGAAATTGCCTTGGAAAAGTGTCAACTTAGTTGAAGTGATTAATGGCAAAGGCATTTGAATGGGGCACAATAGTTTTGCTTAAATTTATGGCACAATATTTTATTGAAACAATTATTCTTCCTTTATTGATTTCTTTTCAAGCTAATTCTTAAAAAAAATAAACTCAGAGATGTACATGTGCATGCAGGTTAGAATTTCTTATTTATAAAGAACTTAAGAAGTTAGATGCCAGAGGAACAAATAATCCTATTTAAAAATGGGGTACAGGGCTAAACTAAGAATTCTCAAATGAGGAATACCAAATGGCTGAGAAGCAACTAAAGAAATGTTCAACATCCTTAGTCATCAGGGAAATGCAAATCAAAACAACCCTGAGATTCCACCTCACACCAGTCAGAATGGCTAAGATCAAAAACTCAGGTGACAGCAGATGCTGGCAAGGTTGTGGAGAAAGAGGAAAATTGTTGGTGGGATTGCAAGCTGGTACATCCACCCTGGAAATCAGTCTGGCAGTTCTTCAGAAAATTGGACATAATACTACCTGAGGACTCAGCTATATCACTTCTGGGCATATACCCGAAACATGCTCCAAAATATAACAAGGACACATGTTCCACTATGTTCACAGCAACCTTATTTATAATAGTAAGAAGCTGGACAGAACCCAGATGTCCCTCAACAGAGGAATGGATACAGAAACTATGGTACATTTACACAATGGAGTACTACTCAGATATTAAATACAATGACTTCATGAAATTTTTAGGCAACTAGAAAATATCATCCTGAGTGAGGTAAGCCAATCATAAAGAACACACATGGTATGCACTCACTGATAAGTTGATATTAACCCAAAAGTTCAGAATACCCAAGATACAATTCACAGACCACATGAAGCTCAAGAAGAAGGAAGGCCAAAGTGTAGATACTTCAGTCCTTCTTAAAAAAGGGGAACAAAATACTCAAGGGAGGAAATACAGGGACAAAATGTGGAGCAGAGACTGAAGGAAAGGCCATTTAGAGACTTCCATACCTGTGGACAATCCCATACACAGTCACCAAACCCAGACACTATTGTAGATGTCAAGAAGTGCTTATTGACTGGAGCCTGATATAGCTGTCCCCTGAGAGACTCTGCCAGAGCCTTACATGTACAGAAGTGGATACTCACAGCCAACCATTGGACTGATCACAGGATCCCCAATGGAGGACTTAGAGAAAGAACTGAAGGCACTGAAGGGGTTTGCAACCCCATAGGATGAGCAATATCAAACAAACACACTACCCCAGCACTCCCAGCAATTAAACTACCAGCCAAGGAGTGCACATGGAGGGACCATGGCTCCAGCCTCATTTGTAGGAGAGGATGGTCTCGTCAGACATCAATGGGAGGAGAGGCCTTTGGTCCTATGTAGGCTCAATGCCCCAGTGTAGGGGAATGCCAGGGCGAGGGGAGGTAGGATTGGGTGTGTGGGTGAGTGGGAGAGTACCCTCATAGAAGCAGAAAGGTGGATGGGATAAGGGATTTGGGGGGAGAAACCGAGAAAAGGGATAACATTTGAAATGTAAATAAATAAAATATCCAATAAAAACCAGAACAAAATAAAAGAAAGCCACATAAGAGGCTATCCACATGGAAATTGATTGATAATTTAATAATATTTAATAATATATCTATGAGTTGACATATGCAAATGCCATTTTTTAGTTAGAATAAAATCTGACTTGATATTTTGACTTGATAAAAAAGAGTAAAATAAAGAATTTCTCATTTATGATGATAAAATTATCAACAAAAATATATACATAGGTTAAAAGGACAATTAAATTTTTTGTATAATTTTGTGAATTGTGTATATGGGTATAGTAAATGAGCTCTTTTTGATTACTTCCATATCTAAATTTCATGATCTCTCATTTTTTAGTTATTTCTATTTTGCATATACACATTTTCATAAATGTAACTTTCTGAGTTCATATAATATATATAGTTACATATATAATTTTATCATATATACATGTATATATATATATGATACAACAGATTTGATCACCATATCAATGGCTTTGTCTTGCACAAAGTGATTCTACCTTATCGAGTCATTAATTACCTATAGCTCATACTATCAACATGGAAATTCGTGTATGTTTTTCTTCTACTTTGGCATGTTAATTATTAGTGTCAGTTTTCAGGCAGATGGACATATATGTAGCAGAAGTGTAGCTTGGTCTTCATGTGGGTCCTCTAACACCTGGAGCAGGGTCTCACCCTAATGCTGTGGCCTGTCTGTAGACCATCCTCCTCTATTGGGCTGCTCTGTCTGGAATCAGTGGGAGGGCATGTACCTAGCCCTGAAGAAACTTGATATGCCAGGGTTGGGGAATTCCTAAGGATCCTCTCACCTCTTAGAGGAGATGAGGAGATTGGGTTAAGGGGATTCTGGAAGGATTGTCTGAAGGGGGCACTGCAGGCAGATCAGCAATTGGTGCATAAAGCGAATAAAAATAAAAAATTCACCAACACCTTTGAGATATCTTTATATCTGGTTTGAGTTTAGGTATGTTGTAGGTTTGATTTTTACTTTGATTTGTGATATTGTTGTTCTTTTAGTGGTTCCTTCATGTGCCAGCCTATTCCCATTATTGTTTTTGTTGTCTCACTTGTTTCTAAAAGGCTATAAGGTATACAAAGAGTACAGAATGTAGACACTATCCTAGAATATAAGCCAAAATAGCTACATCAATGTCCTGGACAATTTGAAAGAGCCATGTGAATATTACTTTTATTTCTTCAGATGATGTGGTGAGTGCTGGATTTTTTTTTTTCAAAGTTTTTTTTGCAATATTTCATGAGAAGATCACGTGATTTTTTTCTTTCAGTTTGTTTACATGGTGGATTACATTGATGGATTTTCTTTTGTTGAACTATCTCTGCATTCCTGGAATGAAGCCTACTTGATCATGATAGATGATGTTTTTGACGTATTCCTGGATTTGGTTACTGAATATTTTATTAAGTATTTTGGCATCAATATTCCATAAGAGAAATTGGTCTGAAGTTCTCTTTGTTGAGTTCTACTGTGGTTCTAGTATCCGGGTGACTGTGGCTTCATAGAGTGAATTTGGCAGTGTTCTTCTGCTTCTATTTTGTGGAACAGGATGAGGAGTGAGTTGGTGTTATCTCTTCTTTGAAAGTATGGTAGAATTCTGTGTTAAAACTATCTATCCCTAGGCTTCTTAATTTTAGTTAGTTAATTAGTTAGTTAGTTAGTTAGATAGATAGTTAGTTTGGGTTATAAGATTTTTTTAATTAATTTATTATTATTAGATATTTTCCTTATTTACATTTCAAATGGTATGGTTATAAGATTTTTAATGGCTGCTTCTAGTTCCTTAGAAGATCTTGATTTAACTTTGGTAAGTGGTGTATTTCTAGAAAATCATCCATTTCATGAACATTTTCTAACTTTGTGGATTATAGGCTTTTGAAGTAAAACCTAATGATTCTTTGAATTTCCTTATTGTCTTTTGTTATGTCTCCCTTCTCACTTCTGATTTTGTTTATTTAGATACTGTCTGTCTTTTGTTTAATTTGACCTCTTTTTTACTTTTTGTCTTGTTGATTTTTCTCATGAACAAGCTCTTCATATCATTGATTCTTTGTATTATTTTCTTTGTTTACAATAGCTTAGTTTGAGCCCTGATTTTCATTATTTCTGGCCTTCTACTCTCTTTAGTGTTTTTCCTCTTAGAGCTTTCAAGTGTACTTTTAAATTGCAAGTATGAGAACTTTCTAAATTCTTCATGGAGGAACTTAATGCCATGAACTTTCCTGTAAGTTTTGCTTTCATTGTGTCCTATAAATTTGGATATGTTTTGCCTTCATTTTCATTGAATTCTAGGAATTTTTTAATTTCTTTCATTATTTCTTGTCTGACTCAGAGATCATTGAGTAGACAGTTGTTCAGTTTTCATAAGTGTGTAGGTTTTCTGGTGTTTCTGCTGCTGTTAAAGTTCATTTTTATCCATGGTGGTCTGTCAAGGTTCAAGGCAGTGTTTCAATTATCATGTATCTGTTGAGGCTTGTCTTGTGACCAACTATATCATCAATTTTGGAGAAGGATTTATTAGGTGCTGAGAAGAACATATATACTTTTCTGTTTAAGTTAAATAGTCTATAGATGTCTGTTAGGTCCATTTGATTCATAATATCCAATATCTTCATTATTTCTCTGTTTAGTTTATGTCTGGATATCCTGTCAATTGGTGAGAATGGGGTGTTGAAGTCTCCCACTGTTAATGTGTGGGTTTTGATGTACAATTTAAGTTTTATCTATTTTTCTTTTACAAAAAAAAGTTGGTCCCTTTTTTCTTTGGGGCATGGATGGTCAGAATTGAGGTATCATCTTGGTAGATTTTTCCTTTGATGAGTATGAAATATCCTTCCCAGTCTCTTTTGATTAATTTTGGTTGAAAGTCTATTTAGATATTAGAATGGTTTCCCCAGCTTATTTGCTTAGAAAACTTTTTTTTTCAGCCCTTAACTCTGATGTATTGACTATCTTTATTGTTGAGTTGTGTTTCTTGTATGCAACAGAATGACGAATCCTGAATTTGATGGATATTCTGTTAGCCAGCATATTTTTATTCGGGAATTGAGTGCATTGTTACTGCACTTGAGGTAATGAACAGTGATTGTTAAAAATCTGGAATGCTTCACAAATATGCATGTCATCCTTGTACAATGGCCATTCCAATCTTCTCTGTATTGTTCCAATTTTAGCATCTGTGTTTCCAAATCAAACACTGTAGGTGAATCTTAATGAACATTGGATCAATTACCAAACCAAAATCTATGTTCTGTGCAAAAGGTGGAGAAGTACTGCCTTCCCACTTCACCTATCTGATCTACTCTTTCTTATACTTCTTTTTTTTTTAATTGCCTGAAGTTCCTAATAAAAGATTTGGCCTTATGGACCTATCCACTATCCATGCTGGAATGATCAAAGCCTCAGAATTATACAGATGGTCATCTATGCTCTGAGTCCATTGTCTAAAACCATGCCATGTCTAGACGTTCCCCTCCTATCATTTAAAGCTGAGATTATTTCCATCCCCTCATCCAAGAGAATCTCTAGAGTGAATGAATACTATACAATAGAATGACATGTATGAACTATTCAGGGCTGAGCACACAGTCATTCTCAGCAGTTTTACAACTTATGAGCCTCTGCATCAAATCTACTTCTACTTAACAACTATATTTTAATTTGATGTAACTATGCAAACATTTGTCACATAACAAATTGTAAAATGGTTGTGAATCATATAAATTTCCAATGCAATATCATATTCAAAATAGTTCTCATGACCACATGAATTATCATGTTCTCTTTTACACTCTCAACTTTCTGGGCTACTTCTATATGTTTTACAGCATAAAATATTAAAACATTCTGGCCAATATAAAAGTCAATATGAAGTCATCACATTTTTTATAGAAAACTTGGAAAATGCAAGCTTTTCATTGTGTGATGATTTGTGATTTTTTTCATATTTATGAATTAATATGGATTTTGAAGATTATATCTGTCACTAGTATTTTATATCTATTATATAGACAAATATGTATGACATTAGTTTGCAGAAAATTATCCACTATGCCTTACAAAGTGATAAGATTTGGGAATAAGCCTAGTAGGCAGCATGTTTGAACTGATTCTGGCAGCATGGCTACCACATAAATGGAATGACTACTTTAATCAATATTACATAATAACAACAGAGAAAAATCCCAAATTCATTTGAAAGTGTGTATATATTGCATGTTAAGTAAATATCTTTTGTATTAGAAATAAACATAATTTTATCACATTTCTTATAACAAGGTTCAGCAAAACTGTTCTTATTACTGAGATTTCAATGGTAGGATCAATCTTAAAATTGATGTCTAAACTGTAATGTGAGAAGATCAGTAGCAAAAGAAATGAAACTTGTTATCTATCACTGCTCTTTCTGAGGAGGTAATTTACTTAGTAAGCATAATTTTATGCAATCTTGCTTCTAGCATAAATAATTTCAAGAATCATGCTTTGTTACATGTTTAGATCTCCATGTGGAATCATGACATATATTAAGGAATAGTCATGAGTAACATTTGTAAACAATGGAAAAATTTGTTGCTTTGATGGAGGATAATATATTTTGCTGAATGCTTGCAAGTAGTAAAAAAAAATCTGTCCCTCTTTTTACTGATTATTTTGTGTACAAAAAATAACTTAATATCTCTAATTACTAATCACATTATAAAATAATATTATATATCCAAACAAACAATACTTATTCTTTTGAAGTAACCACTTAAAAGTACTTATGAGGTGATCATTATTTATTAAGTAATGGGTGAAGCAGAAAAATAAAGATGAAAGCCACTAATATTGAACTAAGCTTTTCATATTTCAAAGACATTCCAAAACTCTTTCTTACTGAAAAAAAAATACTTGGTGTTGTCTGACCTGACTTGCTGATTCAAGATCTTTTCCCGTCAAACCAATTTTATTTCCTAAAACTGCATTTATGTTCCAAGTCAATTTTAAGCTGAAAATGTTTAAAATGCTGAACATTATTCCATCTTCCATGAAACTGTCACCTAGCCAAGGGTTGTTGGCTTAGTTAGGGAAAAACGACTCCAACTACCAAGAATAGGTTTCTTTTTTAAAAAACTTAAAGCTATTCTGAATCTTGAAGTGTTTCACATATTTCTATAGAATTGTCTCTACAAATTAATTATTCCTTATACACATGAAAACTGGTATCACAAGCAGAAAATGAATTTCAAGATACATTAGCAACTTTTATGGAGTTTTATATATCCTTTAAGACTAATAGAAAATGTTATGTACCAAGATGATTGGTTTTTTTTTTCAAATTTTATATTGTACTGAGAGCTCTTTCAAAGGAAATAGCTCTTTTAGTATACAAGTATTTAAATGTGAAAATATTTTCTCTGTCAATTTTCTGAGCTTCCCAATCAGCATGACACACAGTGATCTACAGAATAAGCATGAAAATTTTCAAAAGCTTGCTGTTGATTAATTTAATTTCAAGTGTTGATTTGACTTAACTCACAACAAAATGAAAAAGTTGTTCTTGGCTAAAAGAGTTCCTCACCAACACCAAGTCTGTCTGCACACTGTCATGCTTCAAACAATGATGATAATGGACTAAACTCCTGACACTGTAAGTCAGCCTCAATTAAAAGTTTTCCTTTCATAGTACTATGTCCAATTTCCAGAGGAACCACCAAACTGATTTCCAGAGTGGTTGTACCAGCTTGCAATCCCACCAGCAGTGAAGCAGTGTTCCTCTTTCTCCACAACCTCTCCAGCATCTGCTGTCACCTGAGTTTTTTTATCTTAGCCATTCTGAATGGTATAAGATGGAATCTCAGGGTAATTTTGATTTATATTTCCCTGATGACTAAGGATGTTGAACATTTCTTTAGGTGCTTCTAAGCCATTCGGGCTTCATCAGTTGAGAATTCTTTGCTTAGCACTATACCCCATTTTTTAATAGTGTTATTTGGTTCTCTGGAGTCTAACTTCTTGAGTTCTTTGTATACATTGGATATTAGCCCTCTATCAGATATAGGATTGCTAAAGATCTTTTCCCAATCTGTTGGTTGCTGTTTTGTCCTATTGACAGTGTATTTTGCCTTATAGAAGCTTCATAATTTTGTGAGGTCCCATTTGTCAATACTTGATCTTAGAGCATAAGCTATTGGTGTTCTCTTCAGGAAATTTTGGAAGACATAGTGTAGATACTTCCTTCCTACTTAAAAGGGGGAACAAAATACCCATGGAAGGAGTTATGGAGACAAACTATGGAGCAGAGACTGATGGAAGGACAATCCAGAGGCTGCTCTACCTGGGAATCCTCCCCATATTCAATCATCAAATCCAGACACTATTGTGGATGCCAGCAAGTGCTGGAGGACAGGAGCATGATATAGCTGTCTCCTGAGAGGCTCTGACAGTACCCAACTAATATAGAAGTGGAGACTCACAGCCATACATTGGACTGAGCATAGGGTCCCCAAATGAAGGAGCTAGAGAAAGGACCCAAGGAGCTGAAGGGTTTGCAGCCCCTTAGGAGGAACAACAATATGAACTAACTAGTACCCTCAGAGCTGCCAGGGACTAAACCACTAACCAAAGAGTACATGTGGTGGGACTCATGGCTTCCACCATGCATATGTAGAAGAGGATAGCCAAGTCAGTCATCAACGGGGGGAGAGGCCCTTGGCCCTGTGAAAGTTCTATGCCGTAGTGTAGGGGAATGCCAAGGCCAGGAAGTGGGAGAGAGTGGGTTGGTGAGCAGGGGGAGGGGGGAAACAGTTTTTTTGTTTTTTTGGGTTTTTTTTTGGTTTTGTTATTTTTTTTATTTATTTTATGTTTTTCTTTTTTTAGGAGAGGAAACTGAAAGGAGATATCATATGACATGTACATAAAGAAAATATCTAATAAAAATAAATAAAAAACAAAAAACCAAAGAATAAGCTAAAAAATGTAAATAGAAAGCTCATGTAGATTATCTGAGCTAAATTCAGTGTATCTTCTTAAAACAGATGAATACAGTCATATTTAAATGTGACTTTAACTATTCCTAATAAAGGAGAGAATAAATCTGCACCAAAAAAATTAAAATGAAATCAGAATAAAGTATACATACTGTTTATCAGAGGTTTTTAATATTTACGAAATTATTACTTCTCAACATAATGGAAGCCTGTTAAAAAATAGAGTATTATTTTATTTTTTCTCTTTAGTATTTACCACATATCAAGTAAGCCTGAGATTTCATCTAAATAGTTTTATATAAACTCTTGAACTAACTATTCCAAAGTACCGTATTTTCTCCAGAAGTAGTCTCTCAATATCTATACTGTGAGACAGTTTGAAAATTTTAATGTCTCTTAAGGCTTTATAATTTTTCAGGATGTTATTATTAGAATCATTTATATAAAAATATAAAGCAAAGAAACTAAAAAACTGGAAAAGACAAGATAATTTATGATTCAGTACACAGAGATGTGTCTCCTAACACAAGTCTTATCCCCAGATTTCACTTGAAGGAGGTAGACAAGTAATTTATTCATTTCATCTCATGTCTTTGTGCATTTTTGGCATGTGTATACCTATGCACACACAGGTACATATAAATTCAGGCACACACATGTGCACATGTACAAACGTGCAAGCGCATGCACACACACACAAATACACAAGTACATAGACATACACATTGACATATATAGGCACTCATGCACACATACACTCATAAACACACAAAAACACACAAATTAAATTATACACAAAAGTACACAAATAGGTGCACACAGATAGGTACACATGCACACATACGCACACACACACATACCAAAATTTAAATATAAAAATTAAGGATAAAAATACCTTAAACTTAATACTATTTCTAGAGGAATTTTAGTTCAGCATCAAGGCTGCTCTGACATGGATCACAACCAAAGACATTTGTTTGTATTGATCCAGCTGGAATGACAAAGTTTTGTTTTGTTTTTTGTTTTGTTTTGTTTTGTTTTGTTTTGGTTTTGGTTTTTCGAGACAGGGTTTCTCTGTGTAGCCCTGACTGTCCTGGAACTCAGGGCCAGGCTATGACAAACTTTTAATCCCACTGGTTTAAACAAACATTCCATTAGAGCACACCTTTAATCCCAAAGAATGGAAGTCAAGTTAGTTGACAGAAAGAAGCAACCATGTTTGAATGAGATTTCTTTCTTTTTTTTTTTTTTTGTATTTTTGAGACAGGGTTTCTCTGTGTAGTCTTGGTTGTCCTGGAGCTCACCAGGCTGGCCTCCAACTCAGAAATCTGCCTGCCTCTGCCTCCCAAGTGCTGGGATTAAAGGCGTTCACCACTACTGCCTGGCTTGAATGAGATTTCGTAATGTAGGGACAGATAAAGTGATGAATCACAGAATGATTTTACAGATTGGATAGGCCCAAATCTCAATAGCAAGGAAAGGAAAAAGGTGAATTCAGCTGGGCAGCGGTGGTGCACATCTTTAATCCCAGCACTTGGGAGGCAGAAGCAGGTGGATTTCTGAGTTTGAGGCCAGCCTGGTCTACAGAGTGAGTTCCAGGACAGCCAGGGCTATGCAGAGAAACCCTGTCTCGAAAAACAACAACAACAAAAAAACAAAAACAAAAATAAAAACAAAACGAAAAAAAAAAGAGGTGAATTCAAAGATCAGTTTAAAGAGAAAAATTCAGAGTTCCAACTCAGTTGATTGCAGATTAGTCAGTTTAATGGTATTCAGTTCAAATCCATGAAGGCTGTGTGAAACAGTTTATTGATTTCATTTTTTATTTCTTCTGTGTAGCCCTGACTGTCCTGAACTCACTCTGTAGACCAGGCTGGCCTCAAACTCAGAAATCCGCCTGCCTCTGCCTCCCAAGTGCTGGGGTTAAGGGTGTGGGCCACCACTGCCAGGCTATGGTTATGCTAAGCAGAGCAAATCAGTGAGAAGCTAAGAGAAGGGAGTTTGGAGAGAACAGCTGAGCTGAACCAGCCAGCCCTAGTTCAGAAAGAGCTAGAAAGGGTCAGTTTATTCAGCAGTAGGCCTCCAAGATGACAATTACATATGGAGAATAAAAATTGCTTTTACACTTATTAAATTTTCCACTTAGCTGATTCTCACATATTGGAGTACCTATGGTTAAAGTTATCATTTCAGAAGACTAAAACATCTCCATTTTACACAAAATTACAATATAACATTTCTTTTCTTTTCTTTTCTTTTCTTTTCTTTTCTTTTCTTTTCTTTTCAGACAGGGTTTCTCTGTGTAGCCCTGGCTGTCCTGGAACTCACTCTGTAGACCAGGCTGGCCTCAACTCAGAAATCTGACTGTCTTTGCCTCCCAAGTACTGGGATTAAAGGTGTGCTCCACCACTGCCCAGCTTACAACATAATATTTCTAATACTCTAACACATTGTGGTTTTCTTCAAATCACTTTGAAATGAAGGATAGGAACATAATCCTGGAATAAGTGTCAGGGAACTTGGAAACAGAAGTTGATTATACTATATGCTCTCAATTTTATAATGCATAAGACTGTTCTAACCAAATTAAGTGCGTTCATGAAAATTTTACTGAGTGCTTCTACGGACATTATCTTGTGTTCAAAGCTATATTAAATGACTAGTATAATTAGGGGTTCAAAGCTTAATGGAGAGAATAAAAGAGGAAAGAAAAGGAAACATTACTGCAAAAATAGATCATGTATTCCCAAACTTTAATTTATTGATGAGTGAAGTCTCTTGTGGGACTGGAGTGACAGCTCAATGTTTAAGAAGCATAAGTAGCTCTTAGAGAAGAATTTTAGTGCGGTTTCCTGTATTCACCTCTGGTGGATCAAAAAAAAAAACACTTCTGACTCCAGTTCCATGGAATCTAATGGATGCCGTGTGTGTGTGTGTGTGTGTGTGTGTGTGTGTGTGTGTGTGTGT
>JADRCD010102869.1:0-24124 GCA_019843815.1 Montemys delectorum | reverse complement strand
CACACACACACACACACACACACACACACACACACACACACGGTCTTAGGATGGCATTGCTGACAGTGACTGAGAGGACGTGAGTGGGACAACACACCAGAGGAACAAGGAGGAAGCCAAGGAAAGCGCTGACAGTCTCTGAAACCCCATCCCACATGGCTGGGACTGCAGCAGTGAGCAGGGAAGGTAATCAGAAACCACAAAGATGCTTAAAATGGACAGCTGGGGCTTGGAGTCCTTATAGGCTCTTCATGTCGCCTTAAGGGTTACTGGAGCTGGCCAGCGGCCATTAAGTGGGGCAAGGGCATTGCCTTGAGCCTATGTGGTCCCCACGGGCCCTGCCTCCTGCTGGTATCCCTACTGTCCCATTCTCCAGTCATAACCCCCAGGTCAGTGCTGGGCAGTTTTCAAAAGAGTGAAATGAAGAGGAAGGTGGGGGTACAGAGGCAAGAATGGGCATTCTGTGCAGGATTCCTGGACTCTGGGTCTGAAGCCCTGGCAGAGGCTCCCTTTAGAAACACCAGCACAGTCATGTGTCTACCAGGCATCCAACCTTTGGCTGTCACCCTCACACCTCGAGAATGTCAACAGGAATCTGTATCTGCTAGGATGCATCTCTCAGCACAGTAGTCTTTTTTTCTACTGGGCACACAGTAGCAGTATGGCCATCAGGGCTACAAGAAGAGCTGAGCAATCAGGGAGGAAGCACGGATCACCTCAAGACTTTAAAAGTTAAGTTCTGGGCCTGCCTAAAGGAAAGCTACAGTTTCAGAGGGTGGGGGAGGTATTTTGATTGGTCAACTGGAAAATTGAGGACCCATCAGTCATCCTTAGTCTTGTGTCAAGTTTCTGTGAGCTAGCCTCAAAAAGCCACCACGCTGAATGAAACCCATTACCAGAGCAGGAAACACCACTGCTAAGCACTGAAGGACTGAGTCAACCACAGGAACCCAATTCCCGCCACTAAAAGATGAGAGGCTAGGGGTTGGGGAACCATGCCCCACTCCAAGTTCAGACAGAACCTTCTTCCTCAAGAAATGGTGTTCCCCCTCTACACGGGAAGGTCCCACCTTCCTGTGGTAAGGATGTGTCAGTGATTGAGTTTCATTAATAAATAGCTGCCCTGGGCATGGAGTCCAGAAAACACATCAATCAAAGAATTTGAACTGCATGAAGACAGTGGTGCCCTTCTGTGGATCTCCACAAACTTTCTTAACCAGAGCAGGCTTGTCAGGCCAGTAACAAAGGGTGTTAGGTGTTAGGTTCCTGAGCTGCAGAACAAGAAGTGGCTCCCTTTCCCTTCTGGTGATGGTGTCGAAGCCAGGTGCCACTTGAGGCAGTGCATTAGTCAAGGAACACCCGAGAATGCACATGTCCAAGCCCTGGTCAGTGCCGCATGCCAAGTAGCGGATTGCCTCCTGGGTGCCTTGTTGGGAAGTGTGCTCTTAAAAGAACCTCTAAGAGAGACTTGAGAGGTAGCTAGCTCACCAGTGCCTCGGATCTCATGGGACATCTGCTGCTTCCTGCTAGCTGGTCTCTCCATCCTGAGATGGAAGCTCTTGATTGGTGAGCTGTCCTTCATTAGCAGTTTCTTTCCTGTAGCCGTACTTGTTTTAGCATATGCTTGAGGTCCTGGTGGATTGTGGGTTTCTTTCTAATCTGAGAGGGGGCCAGGGATGGCTTGGGTACTGTCTCCTTGGGCTTCTCAGACCTTCACAGTTCAGTTGGGTTCCACTGAAAGTCCAGCCATCCAACTCGGGTACAAGGCTCCGGTATTGGCAGCCATGTATCAGGAATGGAACCTTCCCATCTCCATCTTGAGTGCTGGCTGCTTGAGGGGGTTGTGCCATAACCCCTTCACTCCCCCTCAGCCTGCTTTTTTGTATAACCCCAGACTACCAACTCAGACTACCAACTCAGGGTGGTTACCAGACACAATGGGCTGGACCCCCATGTACATTAATCACCAATTAAGATAATGCTCTACAGGCTTGCCTACAGGTCAATCTTATGATCTTTCTGAGGCACTTTCTCAATTGAGGTTCCCTTCTCTCAGATGACTATAACTTATGTCAAATTGACATACAACTAACCTGCACAGGAGGTTTCTTCAGAGACATAATATTGATCCTCAGTTCATATGATTCCATTCACCTTTAAGAATTGAAAGCTACAGTCAGACTTGGTGGACTTCATTATATGACAAACGTGTAGCCAGCTAGCTTTTCCTCTGATCTCGTGTCAGTCCTAGTAAATTTTCTTTTGTGTGTACATGGAGTGGAGGAGGCAATGTTCATTTTGTCCAGCTTTTCACCATGAGCTGTGAAGTAGGTCAGTGTTCTCATTACTTGACATATACACTTTTGGGTGATTCCTCTGATTTGAGTCCTATATCTCATGTTGACCTTACTCAAACATTAGTATCTATTTCAAGGCCCTCTGGTTCAATATTTTACAGTGTTTCGTCTCTTCTTATATTGCCAGTCATTTCCCGGCTATCTCAGACAGTGAGGGCAGTGCAGAGGGCACTGTCTGTGGGTCTGTGGGTTTGTGGGTTTGTGCCATCTTCCTTGATTTCTACTCGTCTGGGAGCCTGTGCAATTGGACACAGGGTCCACTCTGGACACGTTTCTTCTCTGCCATAAATGACTTTGAACTTCACCCCTCACTAAGCCATTTAATATTCATATGTTTGCCTGCCTCTCCTCTAACTGCTGCTAGGAGCCATAGACGTCTTCTGATTTAGTTACTTGTAGAATTCAGATGCCAGTTTCCCTCTGGAGTTCTGAAATGACTCTGAGATGAGACAGGACCAAGCTACCTTTTCTGCACGACTTTCAAAACCGAAAGCCTCATTTTGTTTTGCTAAAACTTACAATTTGCAGTGAGCATTAACTGACACAAACTTTTATCTGGATAAAGAAATGTCGCATCAAAAATCTGTAAAAAGCAAAATATTTGATATTCATAGAGAAATTGACAGAATTAGAATGTGCCGAGAAATCCATTATACCTCCTTAAGTCTTTGACAGATGAATAGTGGGGGAAAAATAAGGAAGTTGAAGATCTGAATAGTGTAATTAATTAGTTTGATTTGAAAGATATGTTTCAAACTCTGTACTTCACAGAGACTGAAAAAGAACTGAGTACAAAGCCCAGTAATGGATCCAAGAACACATTAGGCCAGATGCCATCAGGAAGTTGGCATTCTGAATCAGTAGTTAAAAGGTAGGTTATTCAACACACGGTGTTGGGGAAATGGGCAAATGATGTGGAAATGAAGAGACAGACACCAATGCTTTCCATCATTTACCTATTGCTGTCAATTCTTGGCAGAGTTTGACGACTGGGGCCTTTCCCAGAGAATCCTTGTTTCCAGGCCTTGACTGCTACGAGAGGCCACTTTCTAGGAAGTTGAAACAGCCCTCAGCGTCAAGCCGTTTGGCTTCAGTAGAGCAGTCTCACGGCGGCAATGTTAGAAAGCCAAGAAGCCTTTGCGCTGCAAATCTCCATGTTTTTGACTTGATCTCTGGGTCCATGATTCCTTCAACTTATAGGCTGAGAACATCAGGAAGACTGCCATCATGGAAAGGATGAGAGTGGACTGCCACAACTTCCCAGAGCCTGGTAACACTGCCTGAGCAGCATCCGGCCTCTTCCAGTGTCTAATTCACCCCTAAATGTCCATCACTCCGCAGAAACTTCCCAGGTACTCCAAATTCTTTCTGAATATGTGTCCTCTTCTTCCAAGCGGGTGTTCAAAACATTCAACTCTCATTCCCTTGTATCATTGGCACCAATCTATCTCAATGAGGCTATATTTTTAGTGGAGAAAAAAGAACTAGACCAAGACTCTTCCTGACAGGAAGGCTCTTTGCAGCCTTACTCCCAAACCTCATCTTGTTAGAGCATCATACTCCCTCTTAATTTTTACTTTCTCTCAAGTTGGAACACATTCTATTCTTTAGGATGCCCTTAAATTCTTCAGCCAAGCTGTGTGAAGATTTTAAAGATCATTCTCGATTTCTCCCTAGGGGACAAAGACCATCTCTTCCCTCAACCTCTATCATGTTGTCTTTCAGATAAATAATTTTCCTGCTTAATCATGGAAATCTCTGGAGCAAGTGAATTTCCTATGTGAGATCTAAGTGGGGACAGATACAACCACTGACACACCAGAGAGGGACATGTCTGAGTGCTACAGTCTGGATGTTTTTGTCCTTATAAAATCCATATGTGGAAATCTAATCCCCAGTGTGATAGTGTTAGGAGGTGGTCCCTTTGGGATGTAACTAGGTCATGTGCTGTGTGGAATTTTTGACTCTATAAAAGAGAACTGAGGAACTTATCTGATCTTTCTATCATTTCAGAACACACGGAGAACACCAACAATAGAGATCAGCCACCCCTAAACAAAGAGTATGCCAGTGCCTTGACTTTGGACTTGATAACTTCCAAAATTGTAAGCAATGTATTGCTTTTGCTTTAAATAAATGGTTCTCAACCTGTGAAGGGTTCACACATCAGATATCATACATATCAGATGCTTACATTACAATTCATAACAGTAGCAAGATCACAGTTATGAAATATCAATGAGGGCTAGCGAGATGGCTCAGCAGATAAGAGCACCAACTGCTCTTCTGAAGGTCCTGAGTTCAAATCCCAGCAACAACATGGTGGCTCACAACCACCCATAATGAAATACGATGCCCTCTAATGGTGCATGTAAAGAGAGCTACAGTGTACTCATTTATAATAGTAAATAAATCTTTGGGCCAGAGCAAGCAGGGACTGAGCAAGCGGGGTTGACCAGAGTGAGCAGAGGTCCTAAAAGACAATTCCCAGCAACCAGATGAAGGCTCACAACTATATGTACAGTACAGTGTGTACTCATGTACATAATAAATAAATAAATAAATCTTAAAAAAAAAAGAAATATCAATGAAATACTTTTATGGTTGTGAGGTTACCACAACATGAAGGACTGTATTAAGATCACAGCATTAGGAAGGTTGCAAACCACTGCTTCAATCGATTAGCATTTCATTATAGAAGCTCAGTTATCCGAGACATGAAACATACCCCAGATGGCTTGTCCATATTGGAGCATCTTGTTTTTCACATGGTAGCAGTTTTGGCCAACAAGCCTTTCCCTCTTCCTGGCTACTTGAACTCTCTCCCCACTTGAGTTTCCCTTATGCTACATTCTAATCAGCAGCCAGTGCTTCTGGGTGCTTAGAGATGAAGAGCTAAGTGGTAAAAAGAAACCCTTTCCTACTGGTAATGCTGGGGACCAAACTCAGGGGCTTGTATATACAAGGTAAGAATTCTACCACTGATATATATATATACATATATATATATATATACACACACATATATGACTTATGTCATATATATGACTTATTTCTCTCTCTCTCTCTCTCTCTCTCTCTCTCTCTCTCTCTCTCTCTCTCTCTCTCACACACACACACACACACACACACACACACGACTTATTTGAGTGGTTTAAAAGTCGTAGTCTGGGTAGTAGAACCATGACTGTCTCCTAATGGAAAGGCCAAGAACCTGGCAGCTGTTCACCGTATGAGACTGAATGTCTCAGCAGTTCCAATCTTGTGCTGGAATGTTGGAGGACTCTTAGAGGGCTACTGGTCTTCAGTTTACTATTGGAATCCCAAAGAAGTAGCTTCTAATACTAGTGAAGTAATGGCTCAGAGACAGCATAGATGAACTTACCAGTGAGAGTGAGGGCAAGCACACAAATGCAGAAGCTTCATCTTTCCATATCTGGTCCTGGGGGCTGCCACCAGAAGGTGTGGCCCAGATTTAACGTGTTTCTTCCCACCTCAAATGATCCAATCAAGGAAAGCTCACAGCTATGCCCAGCTACTTGGGTTTTCATTGATTCCAAATATAGTCACATTGACAACCAAACTTCACCATCAAAATGAGCAAAAATAACTTATTGAGGAAAGAGTTTATCCTGGTTTGTGGCTTCAGAGGAATAAGAGTCCATCATGTCAGAAAGGTATGACAGCAAGCATTAGACATGGCAGCAGGAGCAGGAAGCTGAGAGCTTACATCTTCAACTGCAAACACAAAGCAGCGTGAACTGCAGTGGGGTGAGGCTGTGACCTTTCAAAGTCTACTTCCTGGTTATGCACTTCCCATAGCAAGGCTGCATGACCTCATGCAACACTACACACTAGGCACCAAGTCTTCAAACACCTGAACTTGGGCGGGGGGTGCATTCCTCATTGAAACTGCCACAGAGAGGAACAGTGTGTAGGTTCCCCAAAGCATTTTAGGAGTCAAGCTCAGAAACAGCAAAGTGATTTTCTACCTGTATTTCACTGGCCCTAACTCAGTAGCATGTCCTTGTAGCATAGCCAAAAGTTGGGGAATGAAATTCAGTTTGTTTTCAGAAGGAGGAGAGGGGTTTGTGAGCCTCTAGGTAGACCTTTTCCTACTTTATTATGGCTTTTCTAAATTGGTGACAAATCTGCAATTATTCTTTATCTTTTAGGTAAAAGGACATTTCTATCATAGTTGTATGTTTCCTCCTTTGGGCAGTTTTTTTTTTTTAAGTCAATTTCCTGAAATTGGTGGGAGGGCTCGTTCAGATGTAAACTCTTGGCCCCACTTCTAGGAGTTCTGATTTAACTGAACCAATGCACACAGGGCACTCAGTTTTAAACCAGAGACTGAATTGAAACTGACACAAGTGTTCTACAATTCATAAGTTGAAAAATACTGACTTAGAAGTTCAAGTTACTAAAACAAACCAGATGAAATTTCTTCAGAAAGAAATTTATAGATGTTCAAATATGTACAAGAGGCCAAAATCTGGTTTGGAGTCAAGAGAGCCAGAAGTCAAATGGAAAAAAGATCTTATTTTTCCTCCATGAAAGAAACAGTATCAAAGGCATGCCCACATACAGCTCAGTACAGAGCTCACTTGGCCCACAGTGATGGTGTTTGGAGTTTACTTTTAAGTATACCTTTAATTTGAGGACTATCACTCTCACATTTTAACATTTTAGATGCCTGATGTATCTTACAATCTGTACTGGTGATACTTCCCACAAGAAATGTAGTAAGCAATAGTGTACCCTAAAACCTTTGCACCCTATGTTCATAAAGTGAGGTGTCCCGGCATAGCATAGATGGTGTTGGCTATCTATGTGCTTGATTTTCACTTACTTTGCTCAATGCTTTCAACAAGAATTCGTACTGCTACAGAGGCAAGCTGGCATTGATGGAAAAGCCCAAGTTCCAGAAGCGGCTACTAGAAGTGCTTTGCTTATCTTCAGCTTTGCGAGATCTTTAATCAATAGCCATCAGTGTTACAAATGCTAGAAATAGATTTTCATGGGTGAACAATGAGTGTTGAGGGAATGTGACGTGCTGAGTGGATAGCTCAACAGGAGAGCCCTTGCTCAGCCTGTGTGAAATTGTGAGTTCAGTTCCCAGCACCACAAAATAAACAAGACAAAATGAAGGTTGCTGAAATGGCCCAATATAAGGAGCTAGTAAAAGTTTTAGGTAGTGTTCTCTCAATGCATGCATCAGAAACCATGGTTCATGAAAGACCATGGTTCTGGGGAACTTTGGTTCACAGATGTTAGCTGAAAAGTCAACCGAAGCCCATTGAGTTTTGTTGGCTTGAGCCTGTTGTACAGAGTAGGCAGAGAGCAGGACTAGCCTGAGCTCACCTGACATGTTACATGAATTCCACTTGTACTTTCCTGTTAAATGCCTTTGTCTAAAAACATCTAATAAGAAATCTTGGTTAGATTTTTTTTTTCCCTTAGACCCTAGTTACTTCCAACAACCACTTCCCTACTTCCAACAACTGGCTACCACTAAGAGCTGCCTAGAACTGAAGGCTTGTATACGATCACCTTATTGTAGAAGAGTTCACAGCATATGAGCAGAGACCTGATTCTGCAGGACTGGAAGGCATGGGAGGATCTGCCCGAGCCCTTCCCTTAACCATTAAAGGTCAATGGACAGAAACATTGGGCTCTGATTTTTCATGTCACAGCAATGTGAGCAGGGCAAGGGGAGTAGTGAATGAAATAAGAGGAAGAAAAGGGAGGAGAGGAGGGCTTGCTCTGCAGATTTAGCAGGGAGCCATGCCATGTTTTTGTATTAGCACTGGAGGCAACATGGCCCTTATTCAGGTATCACTAAGGTCACAGCTGAGGAGAGTCCCCAGATCCAGACAACATCATATATAATGTCTTGTTCTAGCAAAGAGGCAAGAATGATTACAGCTGTTTGGGAATGAACAGCACCTCTTTGGAGATTCCTCATCCTAGGAGCAGAGGAAAACATCATGTGGAACATTAGCTGGATGGATGAGGAAAGGTGAAACCGGACTTCATCATCATTTGAGTCAAAGTTTCATTGAGTTGCATTTTGGGATACAGAAGTTGAATGAATTTATCTGAGATGAATACTGGCAAACTAGGACTGTGTGTATTTGGACTGAAGTAGTGCAAGCAAGTCATTAGTGTGTGCATGTGAATTTGATAGCTACTATTGGTGAAAGACAGGGAGAATTATGTCTCCAGTTGATCCTTGAAGCTTGCTAAGTGGTGGCATAGCAATAAAACCAGGCTCTAGATCAAATTCTACCGACTGCTCGGTTATTAAGACGCAAGTGGACACAACCTTTCCGTGGCTGTTTGCTTTTTTCATACCATAAAGTACCTCTACCAACACTTTGCCTGGGCTTTAAAATAAGCCAGTTAGTTCTCCAGGCATCCTTAGTGTGGGATTCAAGGCATTAATGTTGTTCATGATGGAGACATAATTGCTGATTGTAGCTAATTGATTCACACAGAGCTGGTACTGTAAACTATGCCCAGCTAGTCATCACAACCCTCCAGTAGTGCTAATCAACTCTACTTTATTCTAAACCTATTCTAAGAGTCCTCACCTGATCAGTTGCTTCCTATCAAGACATCTCATATGCAAATTTTGACGCAAGCCCAATGTATGAGCTTGTGTTAGTTTATTCTCATTTATATCAATCTGAGCATACTGAAAGATGTTTTAGGTAAATCAACCCAAACAACACATTAGGCAGCAGGAGTATAAGGAAGGCAGTTGATCATGCAGTTTCTGCAGTCAGAAAACAGAGAGAGATGAATGGTGGAAATTTTTTGATTTCCCTTTTTTTTCTATTTTATTCAGCACAGGAATGCCAGCTCATGGGATGACGTCACTCAAATTCAGAGAGGAATTACCTACCAGTTAAATCTCCCTGGAAACATCCATAAACACCCAGTGATGTTTCTTCTAGGTTATAATAAATCCAGCAAAGTTGATAATGAATGTTAAATAACAAAGCCCACTACCTAACAACTTGACACTCAGTCATAGTACTGTAAATATTAATATCCCACCCCTGATCTGCAAAAGGCTCCTGGCATCTCAGGATGCAAAATTCATGTAATTAATCCCCAAGAATCAACTAAGTATTAACATTCTTAGCATTTCTCAGAAGCCCAAAGTCTCTTTCAAGATTTAAAGAAATTTCTTCATTTTGAGCCTCATAAAATAATAATAATAAAATTGGAAACGGCCATCACTCAATGGCACAGAGTTAACATTCCCATTCCAAAGGGGAGGGTTGGGGGAATAGCAGAGAGAGTGGACTAAATGGCTCATAAAACTCACATTGTAGAATTATGGGACTTTGTAGACCTTCAGTGCCAGTCTCTTGTATAGTCCTCCCACAAGGGCTCTGACTTCTTGATCAGGCTCATCACAGAAATTTGGCATGCGTTTTTCTGTATAACATACTTTTCTCATTATAGTGACCAGATACATAACAAAAACAAACATAATGAAAGGAGAAATTATTTGAGATCCTGGATTAAGGGTGCAGTCCATCAGGGTGGGGAACAACATATGACAATAGGGGTATGAGGCCTCTGGTCACATAATTTCTGCAGTAGAAAGAGGTAAAGGCTGGTGTTCTGCTCATTTCTCCTTCTAGCATTTGTATTCAGTAAATAAAGTTAGAATGGTACCATCCATGTTTAGAGTGAGTCTTCCCCATTAGTTAAAACTCTCTGGAAACACTCTCAATTAGATAACACCTAGAACTGTGTCTCCTAGTGATTAAAAACCCAGTCAAGTACACAATGAAGATTGATCATCATAACTGTGTTGTGATATCAGTATGTTTTTTATACCTAAGACCTTCCCAGGCCTATATCACTGGCAAAGGAGTAGTTGCCAAGACAGCTGGACTTGCCTTAAAATAATCTACTCTTAAAGTAACCAATGAAGTCCTGCAAAAGCCAACACATAATCCCAGCGGGAAAGTACAAATTCCACTAAAAACCATAAGCACTTCTCTTAACAGCTTCATAACCATAGTATTACCATGCTAGAGAATTAACTTTCAATGTGAGTGTTGGGAGAGGAAGCCACTTTAAATGATTGTCATAATGGTTTACTATAATGGTTGCCATGCTGTAACTGCATCAGTAATTCACTCCTTCTTATCACCAAGTAGAATTGTACTACGTTTCTGCATCACATTTTGTTTCTCCAGCTTATTGACATTTGTCTTTGTCTTAGGGCTTCAATTGTTGTGATAAAAATAGCATGACCAAAAGCAACTTGGAGAGAAAAGAGTTTCTTTCAATTAAACTCTCAGGTCACCTCTCCATCACTGAGAGTACTCAGGGCAGGATCCCAGTACAAGAATATAGAAGCAAGAATTAAAACAGAAGCCATGGAGGAATGCTGCTTGTTGGCTTGCTCCTCATGATTTGTTCAGTTAGTTTTCTTATACAACCCACCTGCCCTGTAGTGGTACTACTCACAGTGAGCTAGGCCCCCCGCCCACATCTACCATTAATCAAGAAAATATCTCCCACCATGTAAATCTATCGGGGGCATTTTCTCAGTTGAAGTTCCTCGCCACAAATGTCTCTAGTTTGTGGAAAGTTGGCAAAAAAAAAAAAAAAAAATCACTAAGACAGCCTTGGTTGTGTTTTGAATAGCATGAATAATGCTGCTATAAGCATAATCCTTTACATTTCTATGTAGACATAGCTTTTTCTTTCTCTTAGGCATATAGATAAGAGTGTGGTTGATGTACTTTGCTTAGTTGATTTTAACTTTAAAAAAAAAATCACAAAACTTTTTCTAAATGATAGACCATTACAATCCAATGAGCAGTTGCATTAGGCTTTCAAATTCTCCACAGGCTCTTCAACACTTCCAATAATTAGCTTGTTGGGTTTGGACTTTTGTATTTGGTATATATTTGTATTTCATAATACTTGCAATTGAATTGCTCTAACTGCTTTTATTTTTTTCATATATTTACCAGCCATTCATATATCTTCATTGATGCAATATCTGTTTAATTTCTCTTCTATTTTTAATTGTATGTCTCCCATATTTTTATTGAGATCGAACACCTTTTAAGAAAAATTTTTATATTCTCAGCATAAATTCCTCTTTTTACATTTAAACTTAGAAAATATTTCCTTCTGTTTCCCATTTGCTTACGGCACCAATCTTTGATTGTCTTTCCCTTGTCACTTACATTCATACTTTCATCTAATTTATGAGATAAACAGATTGAATTGTGAGCTTGCTTACATTTTCAGAGGATTAGTCCATGATCATCACAGAGGGAAGAAGACAGGCATAGCACTGGAGCAGTAGATGAGAGCTTTACATCCTAATATGAAAGCAGCAGGCAGAGGGAGAGAGACTGGGCCTGCCATGGGCTTTTGAAACCTCAAAGCACCCCAGAACACACCTTTCAAACAATGACACACCTGCTCCAACAAGGGCACACCTCCTAATCCTTATCAACAGTTCTACTACTTGGTGGCTGAATATTCAAATATAGGAGTTTATGAGAGTCATTTTCATTCAAACCATCACAATGACCAAAGCAGCTTATACAAGGTGTTTACAGTTCCAGAAGATAATGAGTCTGTCATGGCAGAAAGCATGGCAAAGAGCAAGCCTGGTGGCTGCAGCAGGAAATTGAGGATTTATACCTTGAACTCCAAGTACAAAGCAGAGAGACTGAATTTAAAAATGGTACGAGGATTTTTTGTTGTTTGTTTTTGTTTTTTAAGACTTATTTATTATATGTAAGTACACTTTTCAGACACTCCAGAAGAGGGTGTCAGATCTCATTACAGATGGTTGTGAGCCACTATGTGGTTGCTGGGATTTGAACTCAGGACTTTCGAAAGAGCAGTCAGTGCTTTTAACCACTGAGCCATCTCTCCAACCTCCATGCTTTTAAACTCTCAAAGTCTGCCTCCAATGACACACTATATCTTTTTTTTTATTTATTTTATTTTTTTGATATTTTCTTTATTTACATGTAAATTTCTCCTTTCCCAGGTTCCCCTCTAAAAAACAAACAAACAAACAAACAAACAGAAACAACAAGAACAAACCCCTTTTACCTCCTCCTTCCCCATGCCTGCCATATGAAATTCTTAGGGAAATGGATGGATCTGGAGAGTATCATCCTGAGTGAGGTAACCCAATCACAAAAGAACACACATGGTATGCATTCTCTGATAAGTGGTTATTAGCCCAGAAGTTTGGAATACAGGAAGAACAACCCTCAAACCACAAGAAACTTAAGAAGAAGGAAGACCAAAAGGTGGACATTTCATTCCTTCTTAAAAAGGGGACCCAAATACCCATAGAAGGAGTGGCAGAGATTAACTATGGAGCAGAGACTGAAGGAAGGACAAGCATATAGCTGTCTCCTGAGAGGCTCTGACAGTACCTGACCAATACAGATGTATAGGCTCACAGCCATTCACTGAACTGAGTACATGGTCCCCACTGAAGGAGTTAGAGAAAGGTTCTATGGAGCTGAAGGGTTTGCAGCCCCTTAGGATGAACAACAATATGAACTAACTAGTACCCTCAGAGCTCCCAGGGACCCAACCACCAATCAAGGACTATACATGGTGGGACTGAATGTTCTGGCAGCATGTGTATAGTAGAGGATCGCAAATTCGATCATCTATAGGAGGAAAGGACCTCGGCCTTGTGAAGGTTTCATGCCCCAGTGTAGGGGAATGCCAGGGACACACTATATCTTAAAGAGTAGAACCTGCCTCTAAACCAAAACCTACAGATAGATCATGTATGGAAAGCTCTTGCTTTCTAAGTGACCTCTTGCATTTTCTAAGGCGGTCTTCAGATTTTAGAGAACTATTTCATCTCCTTTAGGATTCCCTTGAAAACATCATGTCTGCAGCTAGCCTTGCTTGACAGCCATACAAGGTCCCTTTGAGATGCTTCTCCATAATGTCAGAACCTGGCTGTGACTCTACTTCAGCACCTCCTTCAGAAATACCAGGGCAGCTTATTCTCTTGTGTTAGGCTATGGGCCTTGCTTAAACTGTCTTCTTAGCTATGTTTTTCTGCAGGCCAATCTCTCCTGGTGTATGCCTGTTGAAATACTTTGTCTCAAACCTATGCATTGGTGAGACATCACCAATGCATCACCTATGCATCTCAACCTCCTGTAAAAGCAGATACACACCAGACAGCAACCATTGGCCAACTCCTTCTCCAAATCTCCAACAGCTTCATTTGCTACTTTTTTTGTCCAGTAGGTATCTTCTATCATCTAGGCTGTCCCTTCACATGGTTCCTGGTTGGAATCAGCCAATGAGACTGTGAGCAGGAGATAGAGACCAGAGGGCATGGCTAGGATGTGCTTTACTCTCTCCCACTGAGCTCTGACTTCCCTCTGTGGCTGCTATTCCTACTGTGTGACCCTTACCTTACTGTCCTATCTCCCATGTGTCTCCATGAACAACCCTTTTTTCCTGTATTTCTTCAGCTAATATCACAGGGAATGTGATAACTTCCACCTGTGGCTAGTCTCCATGTACCTTTTTTGCATCCTGAATCCTACTTAATTTGGGCAGCCAGCCATCCTTTCACACAATTCTCTTTGTTTAAAGCAGTTGTACTGAATTCCCTTTCCTGCTGAGACTTAGGTGAAAGGAAACATCATTTCAGGAAGGGGTATGTCATTGTGTATAGATTGTGGTGCCTCCCACCATGCTGAACATCAGTGGTGGCATGGTAGTTACAGGATGGCACTCTTGCTCCTGTTAAGACCATAGGCTTTCTTGTTATATTCTCTTAAAAATATATTCACATACTTGTGAGTCTACAGTGGTTGGACAACCTCCTGGAGGCTTGTGAAGTTGGCTGTGGTATGGCTTTTCATAATATCCCTTTCAAATGTTAGGTGGGATCTTTCAGCACCACTTCAGTTTACTCTTAATTTCATCTACCGTGTCACCAAAAGTTTAATGACCAGGTAGGAACATAGCAGTTTCGTCACACTCTAAATTGTTCAGACAGTTTTCCTATGTATAAACCAAATGTCAAATGGATATTCCTCAGCCTGAGAAAATGAGTGAGTTACTCAGATTCTGATTCTCTCGTTAGAATAGTGTGAGACAGGACCTTCTAGGAGAGCCTTCCAATTTGCAAAGGTTAAATCAAGTTTTATGAATAGATTGAAATTACTTCTCACTCTACCTAGCTTTTCTCAACCACACACACACAGGATACTGAAATAAGAGTCAGGACCTAGGCCCTTTACCTTTTCCATATGTATATATGCACCCCAACATTTCAGGAGTCCACAGACATCAGGGCACCATTAAAGGGAGTGACAAACCATGAGATATTGCTCCTTGCTTTGGCATAGAAAAGCAGCCTCTTCCACATGGTCTCACACCTTTTGCCGCCAGCTCCATGGCATGAAGATGAAAAGACACAAGCAGAATAGAGTCTTGACCTCCCCAAACCCACTCTTTGCAGCAGCCTGCTTTCTTGGGCAAAAGTCAGCCAGCAATATGCCCAAGAAGCTTACAGACAGACAAGTGGTGCTCACAATAATAAGAGGAGACACTGTTCTCCCAGAAAGATCTTGTAGGTCTAGTGAATGTCAGACCTGGTTAGTAGTAACTACGTCTTCCTCCATTTCCTTGTTCAGCAGCATCTTGTCTGAACCATCTTTTAAAAATCACCTTAAAGTGATTGCTCCAAGTTTGATTTGCGTATGGAATCTACACTGACCTGTTCTGGTTCTCTGTCATTGGCTTGGATTTCAATACTATTTTCTAAGGCTATTAATGTATATTTGACTTGGGTGAAGTCTCAGTCTCTTTACCTACAAATCAAGAGCAGTTGCTAACAACAGTTGTGCATTGAACAGGTAATGGCCCCACAAATCTCTCATGTGTTTGATTCCCAAGTGGTGGTTATCTTTTGGGTGGTTTTAGAAGCTTTAGAAAGTGGTAAGTAAGTCACCAGGCCCTGCTTTTAAAGACTGTACCTGGTTTCCTCCTCCTCTTCTCAGCTCTGTCTTCTCTGAGGTAAACAGTTTTGCCCTCCATTTTCCCATTGCCTTGATACTCTTCCCAAGGGTGTGTGGCCGAGCAAACAAGAATGACCCTTCTGAAGCCAAAAGACAAAATCAACTTTCCTTTTCTTCAGTTGCTTATGTTAGACAGTCTGTCACAGCAACGCAAATAAATCAAAGTCTTAATAGATTTTTTTTCTTTCTTTCTGATTATTTTTCTTCCCAGGTATAAAATAGATCTGGTATAAACCACAGACCTATGATGTTATATGGTGATGCCTATGTTTCTCAAAGATTACATGGATAGATTTTAAACAGTTTGACATGTTCATTAATAAATAAAATTAATAGGAAGATGAGATAAATTCTTGGAAAGACATAAAATACAAGCTTTCAATTATCTGAAGTCATATTTCCTCAGATGATAAGTTTAGCATTAAGAAGTTAGTTCAAATGCACATTAAAATACTATTTTGTATGCAATGCTACATATTTATGATTAATCATTTACTTTAAATTATTGTTGTAATTTATGTAATTCTACTACATTTCAACTTAGCAATATAAAATGGCACCTTATTTTTATACTTACCGTAGGCCCTAGCATAATTGTTTACATGCACATAGTGCTCCTGAGTTAAATTAATAAATTATAAATAAATAAATAAATAAATAAATAATAAATAAATAAATAACCAAACCCTGTGGAGTCACTGCTACTGTCCTTTAAAATGTGATTAATGGATTGCTTATAGACCGGAAGCAGCTGCCTTAGTTCTCTTTCCCATCTTGCAAGAGGGTGGGTGAAAAGGCGGAGAAGCCTGATACAAAGGAGAAGAAACCTGTGGCCAAGAAGGCTGGCGGTGCTGTTGTGCCTCTGGTCCTCGGGCCACTGGTGCAGCCAAAAAAGGTAACCCTAAGGTTAAAAAGCCCAGGAAGGGGAAGCCCCATTGCAGCCGAAATCCTGTCCTGGTTAGAGGAATTGGCAGGTACTCCCGATCTGCTATGTATTCCAGAAAGGCCTTGTACAAAAGGAAATACTCAGCTGCCAAGACCAAGGTTGAAAAGAAGAAGAAAAAGGAGAAGGTCCTTGCTACTGTCACAAAAACAGTTGGTAGGGACAAGAACGGTGGCACCCGGGTGGTGAAGCTCCGGAAAATGCCTAGGTATTATCCTACTGAAGATGTGCCTCGGAAGTTGCTGAGCCAGGGCAAAAAGCCCTTCAGCCGGCACATGAGAAGGCTGCGCTCCAGCAGCACTCCCGGGACTGTCTTGATCATCCTCACTGGGCGCCACAGGGGCAAGAGAGTGGTTTTCCTGAAACAGCTGGGCAGTGGCTTGCTACTTGTGACTGGACCTCTTGCCATCAACAGAGTTCCTCTGCACAGAACACACCAGAAGTTTGTCATCGCCACTTCTACAAAAGTTGTTATCAGTGAGGTTAAAACCCCCAAACACCTGACTGACGCTTACTTCAAGAAGAAGCAGCTGCGCAAGCCCAGGCATCAGGAGGGCGAGATCTTCGACACAGAGAAGGAGAAATACGAGATTACAGAGCAGCGAAAGGCTGATCAGAAAACTGTGGACTCGCAGATTTTGCCAAAGATTAAAGCTGTTCCCCAGCTCCAGGGCTACCTGCGATCTCAGTTCTCCCTGACGAACGGGATGTATCCTCACAAACTGGTGTTCTAGATTACTTACAACCTTATTAAACAGCTTCATATGTTTAAAAAAAAAACGTGATTAATGAGGAGTTTCTTTCTCTCCATTTTATCTTCCTCACACTACTGGAAACTTCTCCAAACTAAATTGTCTTCTCGTGGTCCTTTAGATATCTGTGATGAACTGGGCAGTGGTGATGCACACCTTTAGTCTTTTAGTCTCAGCATTTGGGAGACAGAAATAGGTAGACCTCTATGATTTCAAGGCCAGCCTGATCTACAGAGTAATTTCCAGGACAACCAGGGCTACACAGGGAAACCCCATCTCAAAATACATACATTCACACACACACACACACACACACACACACACACACACACACGTGTGTGTGTGTGTGTGTATGAGACAAAATTGTAACCTAGTTCATATAGCCAAAAATTTAATGTGATATTAGGCTCTGTATCAGAGAAACCACTGGATGTTTAGGGATAAACACAAAATATTTCATTTCACCACCACATAAAGTTCAGTGTGGGCGATCTTAACAACCAGGTGGCTCTTCCCTGTGTTGTGACAACCAGGATCCTACTATACTGAGACTTCGATTATTGTTGACATGTAACTGCCAAGGTTCCATGCCAGTAGAAGGATTTCAAACTAGGAATGGAGTTTATTTAGGGATGTGGTGTGGACTTAGTGCTAATCACTTTAGCTCACACCCCATTGGCAGATGTGCTAACACGATGAGGAAACAAGAGTGCTGTCCTCTCTCTCTGTGTAGGTGGCAGAGAGATATCACATCCCTGTAAAACAGAACTTTAAAAACAACAGAAAGTAGTAGAAGACAAAATAACATATGCCTTTACAGCAAAGGTTTTTGAGTTCACATTGCCAGTTTGGATTTCCCTGTTGCACCTCACATATCACACACAACTCTACTCTAAGGCTCTCAAACCACCATTCCTCCAACCATCAGACTGTCTTGGGGTTCTTTGCAAAAACTATTAATTATCACTAGAGGGTCCTTCTAACAAGTATGACATTATATGCTAGAGATCCTTATGTATTTTGAGTACTATCCTATGGTTGATTTTCTCCGAAGGTTAATGTATTGAGACCCCAATTCCCAGAAGAATGAGACTGAGACATGGATGGGGCCTTGAGTTGATTGGGTCATGAGGAAGTTGAATGTCATTCTCCCAGGAGTAGCTTTGGCCCTCACACGTCAGGGTTGCTGGCTGGTTATTTGAAGCAGAGCAATAACCTCCTGTGATTTTCCTTCTGTATATGCAACTTGTCCTTCCGCTTTCTGCCAGGAGATGAAGCAGCATGAGCCTACATGAAGTAATTCAGAAGCCTCCAGCCCTGAGCTCTTCACCTTAAGAATAATAGAAGTAGTCCCTATGCTCCATTTTCCAGTTCACAGCTCTGTCTGCATTTCTAGAGGCCTACCAGCACCAGGAACAACCAGGAAAGACCCACACCCCACCCCCATTCCCCTGCTTGCCAAGTCCCCCTAAAGCACATCCAACAACACTAAACTGCACCCAGTCCCCTGAGCTCCATCTTCCAGCCTACTTCTCTCTATCTGCATGCTGGCACCAGGGACAAACAGATAGCTAAAGGCCAGCATAAGAACACAATCAATAGGATCCAGGACATTAAAGCACCATCAGAGCTTAGATGCCAGCTCAGACTACTTTCACTGTAGATGGTGTACTGGTTGGTTTGGTGTGTCAATTGGACACAAGCAAGAGTTATTATCACAGAGAATGGAGGTTCAGTTGAAGAAATGCCTCCATGAGATCCATCTGTAAGGCATTTTCTCAATTAGTGATGAAGGGGGAGGGTCCATTGTGCTTGGTGCCATCCCTGGGCTGGTAGTCCTGGGATCCATAAGAAAGCAAGCTGAGCAAGGCAGGGGAAGCAAGCCAGTAACATTTCTCCATGGTCTCTGCATTAGTTCCTGCTTCCTGCCCTGTGTAAGTTCCAGTCCTGACTTCCTTTGGTGATGAACAGCAATTTGAATGTGTACGCTGAATAAATCCTTTCCTCCCCAATTTGTTTCTTGGTCATGATGTTTGTATAGGAATAGAAACCCTGACTAAAATAGATGAAGAAAACAAAACATTACATAACAAAATTAAATTTAAACAGTAACTATAAAAAACCCAGCCCAACAGAGGACATTAGAAGGAAAACTCAAACCTAATGAGGTTTACTACACTCATGAAAACACAAGAAATAAATAATCTCATACCAGCAAAACCAAAAGAAAAGAAACACACACACAAACATGTGTAAACACACACACACACATACACACACATGAATACACACACACACATGAATACACACACACACACACACACACACACACTACCACCAACAACATCAAAATAACATGAACTAAGAATCATTGGTCTTTAATATGTTTCAACATCAATGGACTCAATTTCCCTATAAAAAGACAGACTATCACAATAGGAGCAAAAATCAGGATCCATCCATCATTCTGTTGCATATAAGAAACATCTAAACATCAAAGGTAGACATTATCTCAGAGTAAAGGGCTGGAAAAATATTTCCATGCAAATGGACCCAAGAAGTAAGTTGGAGTAGCCATCTAATAACTAGTAAAATAGACTAACCAAAATTAATAAAAAAAAAGATAGAGATGGATATTTCATACTAATCAAAAGAAATATCCACCAAGATGGTGGGTCAGTTCTGAATATCTATGCCTCAGATGCAAGGGTACCCATATTTGTAAAAGAAACATTACTAAATCTTAAATCACACATTGAACCACACATATTAATAGTGGAAAACTTCACACACCATTCTTGTCAATGGACAAGACATCAAGACAAAAGTAAACAGAGAAATAATGAGACTAACAAAGGTTATGAATCAAGTAAACCTAACAGGTATTTGGAGACTATTTCACCCAAACACAAAAGAATATACCTTCTTTTCAGCACCCCATGTAACCTTCTCCAACATTGATCATATAGTTACTCACAAAGCAAGCCTCAACAGATAGAATAAAATTGAAATAACCTGTTGTATCTTATTAGACCACTGTCAATTAAAGTTAGACTTCAACAACAACAGAAACAACAGAAAGCCTACAAACTCAGGAAAACTGAAAAACTTTCCATTCAGTGACCACTGGGTAAAGGAAGAAATTAAACACTTCCTAGAATTCAATGAAAATGAAGGCATCATATATCCAAACTTTATGAGACACCATGAACGTAGTGATAAAAGGAAAGTTCAAAGCACTAAGTGCCTTCATAAAGAAATTAGTGAGATCTTATACTATTGACTTAATAGCACACCTGAAAGCTCTAGAACAAAAAGAAACATACATACCCAAGAAGAGTAGATGGTAGAAACTAATTAAACTCAGGGCTCAAAGTAATAAAATAGAAACAAAGAGAACAATGCAAAGAATAAATGAAACAAAGATTTGGTTCTTTAGGAAAAAATACAAGATACACAAACCCTTAGCCAAATTAACTAAAAGGTAAAGGGAGAATATTCAAATTAACAAAATCAGAAGTGAAAAGGGACATAACAACAGACACTGAGGAAATCCAAAGAATCATTAGGTCTTACTGTACTTTAAAAAATTGGATAATCTAAACAAAATGGATTATTTTCTTAATAGATGCCACCCATCAATGCTAAATCAAAATCAGGTAAATAATCTAAATAGACCTATAATCCCTAAGGAAATGGAAGCAGTCATTAAAAATCCCCCAACCAAAAGAAAGCCCAGGGCCAGGTGTTTTAGTACAGAGTTCTATAAGAGTTTCAAAGAAGAGGTAATACTAATACTCTCCAAATTGCTGCACAAAATAGAAACAGAAGGAGTACTGCCAAATTCATTTTACGAGGCCACAGCCAACCTGAATTAACTACACAGAGTCAATCAAGAAAGAGAATTTTAGACCAATTTCCCTGTGAACATTAGTGCTAAAATACTCAATAATACTCATAGACAGACTCCAAGAATACATCAAAAACCATGATCAAGTAGTCATCCCAGAGATACAGGGATGGTTCAATATACAAAAATCCATCAATATAATCACCATATAAACAAATGGAAAGGAGAAAACTACATGATCATTAGATGCTGAAAAAGCCTTTAACAAAATTCAACACATCTTCATGATAAAAGTCTTGGAGAGATCAGGGATATAAGGCACATACCTAAACACAATAAAGGCAATAAATAGCAAGCCAATGCCCAATATCAAATTAAATGGAGTGACACTCAAAGCAATTCTACTAAAATTAGGGACAAGGCAAGGCTGTCCACCTTTTCTATTCCATTGAAGTATCTATTCAATATAATGCTTCAAATTTAGCTAGAGCGGTATGACAACTAAATAATATTAAGAGTACACAAATTAGAAAGAAAGAAGTCATCTCTATTCACAGATAATATGATAGTATATATGTAACCTCAAAAATTCTACCAGGGAACTCCTACAGCTGATAAACACCTTCAGCAAAGTGGCTGGAGATAAAAAAAAAATTAACTAAGAAAAATCAGTAGCCTTCCTATATACAAATAACAAACAGGCAGAGAAAAATTAAGGAAACAATACTCTTCATAACAGCCACAAATAATATTGAATATCTTGGTGATATTTAATCAAGCAAGCAAAAGATCTGTATGACAAGAAGTTCAAGTCTTTGAAAAGGAAACGGAAGAAGATATTAGAAGATAAAAAGATTTCCCATGCTCACGAATTGGTATGATTAACATTGTAAAACTGACCATCCTACAAAAAACAATCTATAGATTCAACATAATTCCCATCACAATTCTAACACAATTCCTTTCAATACTTGTGAGAATTATACTCAATTCCATACAGAAAAACAAAAAACCCAATATAACTAAGACAGTCCTATGCAATAAAAGAAATTTTGGAGGTATCACTACTCCTAATTTCAATCTGTACTACAGTAATAAAAACCACATGATACTAACATAAAAACAGACACATTGGCTAATGGAATATTACTGAAAAATCAGAAGTAAATTCACATGCCTATGGACACTTGATTTTTGACAAAGAAGCATACTATAGAAAAAGAATCATCTTCAACAAATTGTGCTGTCTAACTGGATGTCTGCATGTAGAGGAATGCAAGAATGTTTATCACCTGCACAAAATTTAAGTCCAAGTGGATCAAAGACCAACATAAAACCAGATACTCTAAATCTTATAGAAGAGAAAGTGGGGAATAGCTTTGAACACTCTGGCACAGGAGACACCTTCCTAAACAGAACACCAGGAACTCAAGCATTAAGATCAACAATTAACAAATGAGATCTTATGGAACTGAAAAGCCTCTGTAAGGCAAAGGACATGGTCAAAAGTACAAAACCACAGCCTACAGAATGGGAAAAGATTTTCAACAACTCCACATCTGACAGAAGGCTGATATGCAAAATATATAAAGAACTCAAGAAACTAGACCTCAGTAAACAAAATAACCCAATTGTCTTAGTTAGGGTTCTTCTAGAGTCACAGAACTTAGTCTCTATGTAGTAAAGGGATTTATTGATGACTTACAGTTTGTAGTCCAACTCCCAACAATCAACTCCCAACAACAGTCTCGGCAGCAGCTGTGAATGGAAGTCCAAGGATCCAGCAATTGCTCAGTCCCACAAGGCAAGCAGGCGAAGCAGAGAGAGCTTTCCTTCTTTCAATGTCCTTATATACGTCTCCAGCAAAAAGTGTGGCCCAGGTTAAAGGTGTGTGCCACCACACCTTTAACCCCGGATGACCTTGAACTCAGAGCTTTCTATGTTAATCCTATGGGATTCGTAGCCACTATTCCTCAAGGTCTCCATGCCAAGATTCAGGTCAGAAACTTGTATCTCTCAGCCTCCAGATTAAGGCCACAGGTGAGCCTTCTAATTCTGGATTGTAATTCATTTCAGATGTAGTCAAGTTGACAACCAGGAATAGCCACTACAATCCACCCCTTGTCAACTTGACACAAATAATATCCCATGTCCACATGAAACAATAACAAAATCATGAGTACGCCTAACATGATATAACTATTCCTCGTACAATCGCAAACGCATTTATAAACTTACAATGTCCCTTGGGAACATTCTTTAGTGTCTCAACTTAAATACCAATTGATGTTAAAGAAATTGGAAGAAAAGTGTATTCTTAACAAAATAAGACAGAAGCATTCATATTACTTATAATCCTCGTTTCTGCAACTGATTACGTGGCCTTAGCTGGTATTTATAACTACCTTCCTCTACTACCCATTCTGTATTTCCTTCCCCCTCAGCAAGCACCTCAGCAGGTCTTGGCTCTTTTCCTGGAGGATTGACCCATACCTTCATTCCTGATGGGTCTGCATCTTTTGTCATCCTGCTTGGATTAGGCTGTTGTAATTTCCCATTGACCTTAATCACAGGACATGGAAGTACTAAGAGACGCCCTAAGGGATCTCCTGCACTCCAGACATAATCTTGCTTACCTCCATTGTGAAGAGGCAATCCGATTTCTCCATGGTAATCTGGATCTATCACTCCTCCTAATACTGTTATTCCCTTCTTAGCCTGTTGGTTTAAGGGCATTAGAAGCCCAAAATGACCAGGGGGAAGTCTGAGCTTCCAGTTCAATGGAATGTTTGTTGTGGCTCCTGGTAGGAGAACTCCACCCTCTGGAACCCAAACTTCTAGGCCAGCAGAACCTAGAGTTGTGGGGACAGGAAGCAAAAATTTTCCTAGAGGGTCACTAGGAGTGATAGTGAGTGGAACTATTCCCTTTTCCACCCCTTGATTCCTGGACCCATGGATCCTGGCTATGGGGGAAACTGTGCCACATATTGGACGCTGATTCAAAGCATATACTGCCTTCTGAAGAACTCTGCCCCAGCCCTCCATGCTGTTGCCACCTAATTGGCGCTGAAGCTGCGTCTTCAAAAGGCCATTCCATCTTTCTATCAGGCCAGCCGCTTCAGGATGATGGGGAACATGGTAAGACC
>JADRCD010102866.1:0-16686 GCA_019843815.1 Montemys delectorum | reverse complement strand
AGAGAGAGAGAGAGAGAGAGAGAGAGAGAGAGAGAGAGAGAGACACTATATCTCTTTAGGCTGTCTAACTGATTTATCATAAGTTTAAAAATCATAGAGAATCCACATTAGGCACATGGTAGGGCAACAGGCACGTGGTAGGGCAACAATCATTTTTTTCTGGAGAAACCTGTGTCTTCTTGGTACTGAATTTCACATTACATCCTCCAAGTCATTGTTTTACTCTCATGAGTGGGCAGCTGGACTCTGATGTGAACCTGGCCCTTGCTCCAGTGAGAGGGATGTGTAATTTTGTTGCTTTGCTTTGTCCAAAGGAAAACTTTTCTGAACCTTCCCTTTCTCCTTAAGGTTCTTAAGTTGTGCAAGAACCTGTTCAAGAGTTTTCTGCTTGGTTCCTGCTGAGGCTCCTGACACGAAGACTCATCTTTGCTTATTCTGGATGAGTTTCTTCCATAGTTAGGTGATGCTCTCTGTGTTTCTTATTGTTCTTTGTGGAAACTTTATGCGGGTGAGTGTGAGATCTTGAAGATTTGTTCTCTTCATTTTTGTTTTTAATTTTTTTTTTGTGGGTGCAGTGAGCTTTATTGATGGTATTCAAGAGAGTAGGGAGGGCTCCCTAGGCCCCTCCTGTTATTATGGGGGTCTGGGATGGAAATTGTGAGCGAGATGCTCAGTGTTGGGGTAGGGACTCCTCAGCAACTGAGGGCCTCTCTCTTGCTCTCAGTGTCCTTGCTGGGGTGGGTGGTCCAGGGCTTCTTACTCCTTGGAGGCCATGTAGGCCATGAGGTCCACCACCCTGTTGCTGTAGCCGTATTCATTGTCATACCAGGAAATGAGCTTTACAAAGTTGTCATTGAGAGCAATGCCAGCCCCAGCGTCAAAGGTAGAAGAGTGGGAGTTGCTGTTGAAGTCGCAGGAGACAACCTGGTCCTCGGTGTAGCCCAGGATGCCCTTCAGTGGGCGCTCAGCGGCCTGCTTCACCACCTTCTTGATGTCATCATACTTCGCAGGTTTCTCCAGGCGGCATGTCAGATCCACAACTGATACGTTTTGAATCTGTGGTGTATTATCCTTTTGTCTTATCAGCCCTATTCTCAATTTCAAAGAGCACATGGCTTCCCATGGCCTCTGTTTTATTCATTTCATGTATCTGTGGAGTCTTCTGCCTTCTCCCCTTCGGTCCATCATCGTTTCTGTCCACCTTGGTTCTTCTCTTTTGGATGGTTGATGCATATTGGGCTCTATTAGTCTGCGATCGCTCTGATTATTGAATGGAAAGCAAGGATAGCTAACATAGAAAGTGGGCGGGGATTTTTATTTTCCTCTACTAAGGTACTGATTTTTTAAAAAAAAGCTTATAAGATTCATTTATAAATGAAACAAATATGTTATTCCAAAGTAACATATAATTTGAAATGAATTTTGGAATAACTATTTGGTTTTTTTCCCTTTTTATTACATCTTTTCTTTATTTTTATTTTATTTTATTACATATTTTATTTTATTTTGTTACATATTTACTCCCATTGATGACTGACTAGGCCATTCTCTGCTACATATGCTGCTGGAACCATGAGTCCCACCATGTGTACTCTTTGGTTGGTGGTTTAGTCCCTGGGAGCTCTGAGGGTACTAGTTAGTTCAGATTGTTGTTTGTTAAGGTACTGATTTTTAAGAAATATTTTAAATATAAAAATCAATGCATATAAGGACTAAAGATGTAAAAGCAAAACAGAGAACACTATAGAAGGTACATCTTTTTACTGCAAATCACCAATGCCTCAGAAAATAAAATTGTCAATAACTGTTCCTCCTTCCGTATGTATCTTTCTAGAACCAAGTACATGCATACATAATTACAGGGGTATGTATGTATGTATGTATGTATGTATGTATTTTTTATCTATTCACCTACACATTCTTATAGACACTTAAAAAGTATTGGCTACCTGGAAACTGCCATATCCAGTTCATAGGGCAGTTTGGTGTTATATCAATTTGCTTAAATGAGTATATTCAGTTCCTCCAGAAAGCCCATGAACTTCCTCACATTTTTATTTGCTTGTTTGTTTTTAAACAGTTTTATAGTACCAGGCATAAATCCCTTCCTATGAAGTAAGTCCTTAAACAAACAAACAACAAAGAAACAAACAAACAAGCAAACAAGCAAACAAACTACCTCCAAGGATGGAATGCCTTCTTGTGAGCTGCATGTCTGTGGGGATAATCTCTGTGTACTGTTTGGAAGCATCACCTGTCAATAAAAGTCTGATGGCCAATAAGCTGAGGCAGGATTAGAAGGTGGGACATCCAGCAGGAAGAGAGAAACTCTGAGGAATAGACAGGCACAGGAAGACTTGCCACCTAGATTCTGAAGAAGTCCAACATGTGAAACTGAGGAGAGGTAACCAGCCATGTGGCAGACACAGAATAGTATAAATGGGCTGATTAAGTTACAAGTTAGTTGTGGAGCAAAGCCTAGCTTAAGGCCATACATATTATAAATAGAAATGTCCCCATGTCATTACTCGAGTGGAAGAAGGAAAGCATAGAAAAGCCCACACTTGTACATTGGTCAAGGATGCTCAAGACCCCTCCTCCTGCCATTCTTGGTTGCTCAAGGGGACATGAAGTTTCTATTTATTAGACAAAAATCTCACCACTTTGTCCTGGCTGTCTTTGAATTCTTGGTTCTTCTGCCTCAGCCTTCCAAGTGTGGGGATTATAGGCAGGCATCACCACCTCAGCTCAGTTTGACATTTTTGCGAACAACCAACCTTGTTTGTGGAGACTTTTCTCTTTCATAATAATAGAGTTTTACATTGACCAAATCGTACCTGCTAAGAAGTTAGAGCCCATCTAATCTCTTGTATTATAAATATTGCTCTGAGTATTCTTGTACAGACTTCTTGGCGTTTATTTGCAAATATATCCAAATTAGGAATTTCTAGGTGACAGAGGATGCGTGTTTGAAGCACAGATTAAAAAGACCGTACAACAGATTTTGTGCTACTTTCCTGAAAATGTAGTGTGCCCACTGGGTAAACACTGAAGGGACAAAAGGATATGGTAAAAATTAAATCAATTTCAGCTCCTCCTTCTCAATTAATCCCCCTACCACTCTTCTCAGCCTCCTCCTCTTCTCTTCTCTTCTATAATGAAGGGAGGTCTGTGTGTGTGCATACACATGCACGTATATGTGCACATGCATGTGTGTGGATGCGTGTATGTCTGTGTGTGTGTGTGTGTGTGTGTATGTATGTTTCCTCTTTGGAGGTAGTTTCCTAGATGGATCAGACTTGAGTCAAGGCTCTGGTGGCAAAGAAAAGAATTCACATCCAGTTTCTTTTAAATTAAGCCATTTGAGCTGTCCCTGAAGTGTGCCATGGCATATTGCAAGAGCTTATCCTGTTACTTTTTCCTTCACTTTAGCTATTGTCAGACCCATATTCCCATGTGGATCTGAAGGACGTTCAAGGGACACACCTGTCTTCCTTAGTATGAGAACAGATAGGATTTGTGTGGCTTTAGAACCTCTGCTCCTACCTTCTAGCGTTGGAATCCATGGTGAGGGACATTGCCAAAGGAAGGAGGAGCTGGAGAGATGGCTCAGTGGTTAAGTGTACTAGCTCCTCTTCCAAGAACTGGGGTTCGATTTCATCTCCCACACAGTGGCTTGTAACTAACTGTCTGCGGCTGCCGTCCCAGGGTATCTGTTGGCCTCTTCCAGCTTTCGCTGGCACCAGGTGACCATGTGGTCCACAGACACACACACAGGCAGAACTTCTATAACTGTAAGAGTCAATCAAGTAAGTGAGTAATTTAAGCAGGAAGGCCATTGGGGGTTTTTTGGGCTCTCTTTGGTCCTAGACAAGGCAAATGGTGCCGTAGATTTTTGTATGACAACACAAAGAGGCCACACTTGACAAGTAGCTTCCACACAGAGCGCACAATTATTGAGATGCTGTTTTTCTTCCAACCTCTCCATCACTATTACTTTTGTTTGATGCCAGTGCTTTCCCGATATTCGTCATCCCTCTGTCTGTGGATAGTCTTTGTTATATGGGGCTTATAAAACACTTATTTACAGAGACAAAAGTCTTGGAAGAAAATGGTATTGAGGGAGCATAATATGCTAAAAGTAGGTCATTTATTTTATTAATCTTTACCATGAATTTTGATGATCAGTGTGGAGATTTACATTTATAAATTAATCAAGACTGGGTAATAAAATGTTAATTGGATTTTAAAGTCAGATCTGGGATTGAGAACCATCTGTACTTATTATAAACCATATGATCTTAGGAAAGTCAAAGTAATTTTCTTGGGCATCGATTTTTTCATCTGCAAATGTTCAAAAGATTGTTGTGTGGATTAAGGAGATAATATAAGCAAAGCCCTTTCAAGTGCTATGTGCCATGAAAATTATAGTCATAAGTGAGAAGTGGGCAAGTTTATTAAAATCAGCAAAAAAATCTTATGTCCATATCCAATACTGAATATCACTGTGGAGCCTCAGAAATGCTGCCTATTAAGAATTCAGTGATGAGACTTTGTGAACTGGGAAACATCTTCTTAGACAGGAGATCTCAATGACTCAGTCTTCTTACTCTTAATAAAAATTACAAGCATCCTATTAGGGCCAGGACCTTGGGTGGAAACAGCGGTGTACAGCAGACAGGGCCACGAATGGTCATGAATAACAACTCTAAGGAATGACAAATCTATGGAACTTATTTCTTAGATACTAGAAACCTGTGGGGCAGTCAAGTTGAGAGTGAGATATCAAACATAAAGCATTGCCAAAAGGTTCAATGAGAACTGAATTCAGAAACATACTCATTTGTTGGCAACTACATATAGCAGTGTTTCCAAGGTAGAGGGATGGCTTTCCAAGTTCTTAAAGAGGTCTTTTCTGCTGCAGATTTGGCTAGAGCTAGAGGCTAATCTTATCATCCCTGGGTTTCCCAGATTCCTCACCGTCTACCTGACTGTGCAGTAGACCCTGGCTCATCGAGAGTAAGAAACCATGTCAGAAGAAGAACAAGCACACCCCTGAGCCTTTATTGAAGAGACTGGGAGATGGAGTAATGTACCTCAAGCAGATCTTTCAGTCTGTCCTTGAGGGTGGGAAGAAGGAATGTAGGAGGAGGAAACCTCAGAGGCTGCAAAGAAGAGGAAGGGGCTGCAAACAGGGAGACTGGCATAGGGCAAGCATGGAGCAGCAAGGTGTTAGGCTCAGGAATGTGTGTTTAGAATGAGGAGGGGCGTGGCCAGAGGCAGATGTGGTGTGGGAGAAGATCAGCATTAGCTATAAAGGAGAATCTAGAAGGATGGGCCATGGGATGTGTTAAATTTCACACATCAGTAGGTGGGGAACTGGAAATATAACAGGAAATTTGGAGGACAATATTAGGGAAGTTGGGTGAAGAGAAGTGGCAATGCAGGCCACTGGACATGCAGAATAAATACACCGACTTTGAGAGATAGTAAGTGGTCTTGAAAGGTTTTCGTCTGGAAGGCCAAATTAAAGCTTTGTGTTACAAACACTTTGATGTAAAAAATTTATTTAGATTAAGGAACGCCATGTTCAGCAGCTTACACTGGCTCAGTTGTCGTAGACCGTGACAGGGCTGGTTGTAGCACTCAGTGAATTTTGGGTGAATGAGTAAACGGGGTTGCTGGCAGATCATGGAACAGAAATTTGCATTAGGTTGAACTCATCAGTTTGAGTAGATACTCATTTCCTTGGGTATCATGATTCAAGTTGGCTGGATATTAGGATAACAGGAGGAGCCTTCACGAAAAGTCCCAAGGCTAGGCTGAAACCCATACCCATTAAATCCCTCCACCACAGTGATATAAACTTACATACAAGATCAGAAATACTGACAAAGCTTCCTCTTTGCATGTGATATTGTTCTCTGGACAATTGTCACATGGAGTTTCTTGTCCATGTATCCTCTCCTTATAAACTGCCTGCATGTATGAATAATATGAACAAAATCATCAAAGCACTCAAAATACAAAGTGTGAGGGTAAGTAGGTTGAAGAAGGAATGGACAGACAGGAGAAAGGGGATTTGGAAAGGGATTTGGAAAGGGACTTTCAAGCTTGTGAGTCAGCCATTAGTATCAGTCACTGATGTCAAAGGCTATCACAGTTTAGGCTGATAAGCACAATGAAGAGACCAGAATGTTCCACCTACATTCGTTTCTTCTTTAACTTGTGGTTGGAGGACCAGGAGTCAGACAGTGAGTATGTGGCGACATCAGAAACAGACAAGGCCGTCTTCCACTTCCTCACACGCAGCAAGGCTGTGCTCTGACAGATCTACACATTGTCTCACCTAGATTCCAAAGTTTAAGAACCTAATTTTCAACACTTAAAAGTTGAAAAGTTTATATAAATCTTATTTATCTTAAAATAAAACCAGAAGTGATAATACTAGCCCTTTACCTGTTGTCTATTTTAGGAATAATGTGAACTACCCATTGCCATTTATGTCCACAGTGGTTAGCTTTTTATTCACTTGCCTGAAGTTCCTGACCTCTGTAGGTACAGGATTTGGGGGCTTTGGTTTGATCTAAATGGTGGTCTGATGGCTTTTCACTAGAAGAAAAAGGAGACCCTCTGATCATCTTTGTAGAGAGAAAGAGACAGGCAAAGGGAAGATGGATAAAGGAACGTAGTTTCAAAATTAGTCTGGGATCAGAAAGACTGCACATGAAGGGTAAGTGTATGAAGGTAAGGAGATTTGGGGGAGGGGAGGAGAGAACATGAGAGGCTGTTAGTTTCTGTAATGTAAATGTAGCGTTGTGAATCAGAAGACACAATACTGAGTCTGAACAATGGGGGAAGATTTAGAACACTTGTACAGAACCTACAGAAGAGGAAACAAACTCGGAGTGAGAGATAAGACAAGACCCCTTAAAAACTACTGAGTATGTAAGAATTTCCAATGACTTATTTATTTAGAAACAGTTTTCCCCTACTTATTTGGAACAGAAGATTAAAGTAAAAAATTATATTTTAGAGCTTTAACAGTTATGTTTAAACCAGTCTTTTTTCAAGTATTTAATTTCAAGAGCATTAAGGAATAAGTCCCATAAAGACCATTACTAATGCAACAAAGCTTACCTTTCATTTGAATGTATGTTGCAAAGTTTCCTGTCCTATTATTTTTCCAACTGTAGCAACATATTTTTATTAAATCACACAAAAGGATGCTTTGAAAGCACTTATGCGAAAGTATTCATGCGTTCTTGTTTCAGTGGCAATATTTGTGTTTGACTGAACCTTTTCAGATAACATAAAAGCAATTTGTTTTATTGAATGGAACAAATGTTTGTTTGTTTCTTAGGGAAATTTTTTTGTTTGTTCAGGTCTGCTTATTTTTAGAGATGGAAGGCATGTAAGCTGAAATGATGTCGCATTAAAATTATCCTTTATCAATTTGTTTTACACCACTTATTTTTAATTGATGCCAGCAAGTCCTGAGCTGCTCATGGGTAAATTTGTTTTGCAGATTTCTGTATTGGGAAAATGGTACAGGGCATTTGGAGAACATTAGAAACACAGGATCCATAATTGAGAAGGCAAAGACTTATAGAAAAATGGGACAGTGAAAAATCATATTGTTTTAATGAGGACTTTTTGAATTAGGAACAAAATTGGTTTTCTTTTCTTTTCTTTTCTTTTTTTTTTTTTTTGAGGATTTTTTTTTTTTGTTTTGTTTTTTGTTTTTGTTTTTTCGAGATGGGGTTTCTCTGTGTAGCCCTGGCTGTCCTGGAACTCACTCTGTAGACCAGGCTGGCCTCGACCTCAGAAATCCGCCTGCCTCTGCCTCCCAAGTGCTGGGATTAAAGGCCTGTGCCACCATGCCTGGCCAAAATTGGTTTTCATTTTTTTTTCTGTTTCTTAGAATTGCACTAATTGCGCCACTTAATTTTATTCACAGAGAAGGAAGTTCTTCGTTGATTCACAAGGCAATTTTACAAACTACAATTAAATAATGTAATGCAAGGGGATGTTAGGTATTGGGACCTGAAGGGGCTAATTAGTTCTAAAAGACATAATAGAAATAGCTATAGAAACATCTTTTTCTATGGGTAGAACTAGAGAATGTGGCTTTGCTGTGACATCAAGATATACCCCCCACTCTCTTTCACACAAGTAACTGGTGGGATTTATGGACCTTCTGGGAAAATGGGCTGGGCTTCAGATAGGGAGTGTCATGTTATGGGATATTTGAACCTATTTCTCGTTGAGGTGTGGCTGAGCTCTTAGCACACACTTTTAATCCCTAAGGCTGGAATGAAGACACAACCTTAGTATTCACCTTTAATCCCAAACTATGAAGCTAAAGTTAGTTTGTATAAGGAAGCCCTGGTATTTGAAGGTGATGTCTAATAGAGTGGCAGAAAGAGTGATGAATCAGAGAAAGATTTCACAGAACAGGAGAAATGCCCAACTCTCACCAGAGAGAAAAGGGAAGCTACTTAAGGGACAGATGGTACAAGAAGAAGAGAGTACAGTACAGGAATACATTAGAGTTCATGGAGAGCAGTGCAGTAGAGTTGACAGGGAGAGTGAAGCAGCACAGAGACGGGAGGGAGGTGGGCTTACTGGAAGAGTTTTACAGAGACAGACTGAAAAGAGAACAAAGTAGACACAGTTAAAGACAGAATGAACCAGAGAATGAGAAGAAGCCAGAAGATTAGGAAAGATTGCAAGAGTTAGTTTAAGGCCAAGCAGAGCAATTCAGAGGCCCAGAGAAAAGCCATATTGAATAAGTCAGCTGGGAGAGGAGTTTGAGCCAGAACAGCTGAGATGAACAAGCCAGCCAGAGTTCAGAAAGAACAAGAAAGGGTGAGCTTATTCATCAGCAAGTCTCAGAGGCAGAAAACATTCTAGGCCTAGATTAGATAGAGTGTATGGAAGCTAGAAGCTTCCAGGAGTTGGCCTAGGTTAGCAGATAGAGGCAGTAAACCTCCAGACAACAATTACAGCAGGAGAATAAAAGTTAATTTTGTATTTCCTAGCCGTGTTCTGGAATGACTTGACACAAGCCACTAAACTCAGAGTGCAAGGGAGTCTCGACCAACACACATAGCCTGTATGCTAGGTATATCCAGATTGATCTTGGTGGTTGGGTGTTTTTTAAAATATCTATATCACATTTGTTTATTATGGAGTGGGACACACGAGTTCCACAGCAATATGTAGAGTTCAAAGTCAGTAATCTCCCCCCTCGCCTCTGCACTCCAGGGTCAGACTCCGGTGTCAGGCATGGAGCCAGCACCTTTGCTTTCAAGGTACCTCCGTGCCCGAACTGACTTCGTAGCCCCAGAAGACACTGCGTAGAAGCTTTAGAGGACTCAAGGAGGCTAATCTACAGTACTGAAGTTTGTTTTTATAATTTCAAAATGATAAAAATTTATCTTATTTTAAAATATGTTTCCGGAAAAAGGAATGCCAATGTGATAAATGGGCATACACATCACCCAGCTTTAAAACACCTCCTAGCACCTCTGATGGCCCCATCCAAGCTCCCTGAACTCTACCCTGCTCATCTCCACCCTCGCCCCACCGGAACCAGTACCCTGAACAAAAATGTACTATCTTTATTTCTGAAGAAGAATATTGCCTTACAAGTTTATCTGTTATCAGAATCCAATTTTCCAAATGGTGTTCTGATAGGCACACAAATTCCCCCTGCTAAAAGTGATGGGCCAGGTTCTGACTTCTCCTTTCCTGTCTCTGAGCTGCCTCTGCCACTCCTGCCATAGATCACCAGTGAAAGTTACTAAATTAGGAGATGAACCCAAGGGAAGGCGCACAGAGTGTGTTTCTAGATTTGGTCTTTTCACAGTGTCTCGGACTTCATGGATGCTTTGGTTGTGATTTTTTTTTTTAGATTTAACATTTTCTTTGTATGAGGTATCCATTTCTTCTACCTTGTTTTCAAACCCCAAGATTCTTTCTTGCATCTCTTCTACTCTGTTGGAGAGGCTTACCTCTGAGGTTTTTATTAGATTTCCTAGATTTTTCATTTCCAGTTTTAACTCATTTGAGTTTTCTTTAATGAGTCTATTTCTTGGTGTCTTGGACTGTTTTTATAACTCCACTGTTTATGTATATTTTCACAGACTTCTTTAAGGTCCTTGAACATATTCATAATTGCTATTTTGAAGTCCTGGTAGCCTGGGCAGCTACACAACTGAAGCATCCCTTGTTCAAAGGAAGAACACTGTTCCCAAAGGCATTGAAGTAGAATTTTTATTCTCTTTTATGTGTTCTTTCTCTTTTCTTTGTCATGTTTATTAAAGATATTTATTTTTGTGTGTATGAGTGTTGGCCCGAATGTATGTATATGCACCACAAGCAGGCCTGCTCCCAGAGAAGGACAGAGGGGATGCTGGATGCCCCAGAACTGGAGTTAGGGACAGTTGTGAACCACCATGTGTGTGCTGGGAACTGAATCCTGCTGAGAACAGCAAATCCTGTTAACCATTGAGCTATCTCTCGAGTCCATTTCACGCTTTTCAGAATTTTCTTATTTAATACCTAAGTAGAGAAAAATTAAACAATGATGACCACAAATCTTATCAATTATGAAGAATGCTCATATTTGTAAGAGTATTTAACTCATGTATAGAATAACCAAAATCCAACTTTTTATATTTTGTAAGAATACGTGTTCAACCACTGCATTGAACACAAGTTTGAATGTTGTGCTGGCTAATTTTTGGCATGAACTGGAGTCACTTGGAAGGAGAAAACCTTAACTGAGTAGTTGAATTCATCATATGCCTATGGGCAGTTGTCTTGATTGCTGGATGTTCTAGAAGGGACCAGCCCACTGTGGGTGCTATAGTGCCTAGGCTTCTAGGACTGGACTATATAAGAAAAGTAACTGAGCAAGCAAGCAAGCAAGCCAGGAAGCAATGTTCCTCTATGGCCTCAGCATCAGTTTCTGCCACTAGTTCCTGCCCTAGTTTCTTTCCATGATAGATTGTAGGCTGCAGGCTAAAATAAACGCTTCCCTGTCTAAGTTCCTCTTGGTCATGGTTTTATCCTAGCAACAGAAACCTAACTAGGACAAATGATAAGCACGACCTCCTGGGGCTCTGTGTCTCCAGCATAGCAGATGAAATGTGCTCATGTACGTGTCTTGCTTTTCCACGGGACTTTTTTTTAAAAAAAAAAAATTCTGAAACAACATTGGAAGATCATGGGACCAAATGAAGACCTTTGTAAACACAGGGATGGTGTAATCAATGGGTTATATGCATGGTACTGAGTTGGTGATTACTTTTATGGGGATGGTCCCATATTGGGCCATCCATTTGTCCTTGAACTTAGCACATGACTTAGTTGTATGGAACATTCTAATAGGACAGGCCTGCTTCTATGTTCACTGCTGAGTTTGGGCTAGCTAAGAGGAGTGTTCCTCACAAGAGCTAGCAACAGGCAAGCATTTACACTTAAGGTAAAGAACTTGCTCTGTCTTCTTTATTTCTTGCTAGTTTTTAAACATTTTAACACAAGATTTCAGGACCCTACACCTCCATGTCCAACATCCAACCTCTTGCTCAAACATCCTGGCTCACATGCAGACATGCAGGACCACAGACCTCTTTTCTTCTGTTTCGAAGTACATTTCCTCTTCTGCAAACTTCTAATTCATCAGCATGCAGTACAAATTTACTCCTTCAGACAGTGTCTTAGTTATGGTTTTATTGTTGTGAAGAAACACCATGACCAATGCAACTCTTATAAAGGACAGCATTTAATTGGGGCTGGCTTACAGGTTCAGAGGATCAAGGCAAGAAGCATTGCAGTATCCACGCAGGCATGGTGCTGGATGGGCTAAGAGGCCTATATCTTGATCCAAAGGCAGCCAGGAGAAGATTGTCTTCTAGGCAGCTAGGAAGAGGGTCTCAAAGCCCACCCCTATAGTGACATACTTCCTCCAATGAGGCCACACCTCCTAATAGTGCCACTCTCTGGGCCAAGTATATTCAAACCACCACAGACAGCACAACTATTTTGATTGTTAACCATTTACAGCTCATTTGTTTTTGTGCTCAGTGGTTGCTGCTCCTACTCTGTGCATCTAATTTGCCCACTAGACTCTAGATGCTTGAGAGGAGAGCTGTCTGACCAACTTCACTGCTCCATGGAAAGCGAGTCTTGTTATATAGCAGGTCCTAGATGATAAAGAAATGAAAGCTACTGTCAGAAAATGGTGTCTTCAAAATGCTTTATGTAACATTAATTCCACGCCCAACAGAAGGCTTCATAAAGGAATCCCTCACTTAGGATGTCACCAGATTCTATTTTCTCAAGGATCATGCTGTCTCCTGAGTAAAATGAAGCATCTTTTGGTTAAAACTGTGAAAGAAACCAATTAAGTGCAGAATTCAGCAGAGTAATATTTCTGATTCACACTGGATTCTGGGAGTCTATGTCCTAACATGAAGCATATTGCCTGGGGTGTGTCTTTGGACTCTAGGTAAGGTCAAGTAGTGTCTGTAGACATGGAGGAGATGGTTTCACCTTGCCGCCAGGCAGATCAGTTCTGGCAGAGCGGAATCCAAGGGCTACAAGTGTCAGGAATATGGGATTGACCATTTATCAGCTTTGCCTTAACACATTCTCTTATAATTTTTTTTTCAGTGCTGTCTGGGACTGAGGGAAAACGACAGCAAACAATTCGACCTTGCACTTACTTCAAGATCCTCTACCCAGCACTGTGTTAAAAGCTCCATTTCGGCACTCAGATTAAAGCACTGCTGCTCAAAACACAGCCTTGCCAACTTGGCTCCAGGGAAGGAGCAGCCACTGGAACAATGCAGGCAATTTAATCGAGTTGCAGAGAGAAGTAAGCCAGAGTCTGGAGGCTCTACAGGAATGGAATACAATTCCCATGTCCCAATAGGAAGAATGAAAGTGGGGCTGAGGTGGGCAAAAGACAACACCCGAAATGGCATAAAAATTAACCACCCAACTCAATGAATTACCCACGAGATAATGGGATAAATGTTTGTGAGTTAAACCGAAGAGCAAAAACACAACAGAAAAAAAGAATTCAGAACTGTAGGCTGAAACCTTTTTTCTTCGTTCTGTGTAGCAAAATTCCAGTCTCTCTCTTTGCACTTAAGTTCATGTTTTAAAACTTGGTTGTTCTCTGTGGAATTGAAGCCTGTGTAGATCATTGTGTATAGCTGTATTTAAAATACTGCTCTCGCCATTATCACTCAAACTCCTAGTTATTCAGTTTGACCTGAAATTAAAGAACAGAATAGTTTCATGCTTTAAAATTACTTCCCACTATTTTATAGTGATAAAAACAAGTTATGGAAAAAATTCTTAGATATAAGCCAAGTTAGAGTTCATAATTAAGATTACCAGAATAAAAAAAACATAGTCGTATGTCTGCTCCCCTATTTCTCGTCCTAAACATGTTTTTTTTTTGGGCCAGTTTAGTTAATAATGAAATGTTCATTGTCGTAGTAAAAATTACTTGGAGGTTTCTACCCCATCCTTGATCATATTGTTCCCAAATTAATGATACAACCCTTTATATTTATAATATGCTTTAGAGCACTAGAGCTGGCAGATATCAACTCTCTATGGTATTTTATCTACTTCCCTATCACCAAATCTGAGCTATCACCTGCTATGTTCCCCTTGGTCCTCTCCAACTCCAACTGGCCAGCCTCATGGCTGTGCTCTCACGCTCCACCTACCTGATGTCATCTTCTCCCTTCTTCTCCTCTCTCCTCTTCTCCTCATGATCTCTGCCTCAGACCCCAAGCCTGGGAACCGAAGCTCTGCCTACCTCTCTTCTGCCCAGCTATAGGCCATAGGCTTCTTTATTCAACCAATAGTTTTAAATTAAGGAGCAAGGTTGCATATGAAGAACTGCTTGTCAGGGGCAGCCACATCTTGAGAAGCCAGTATTTAGCTTTAGAATACAGGCAGCATTAGACTAACCCCCATTACAGTCCATCGTACCTATGATAATACAATAAACAATGATTAAGGCAGCCTATATTTGATTTGTTAGGATGTGGTACCGTGGGTTGATGGCTCAACAGTTAAGAGCACTTGCTACTCTTCCAGAGGACTCGAGTTCATGTTTCAGCACCCATGCCAGACTGATCATAACTACCTGAGACTCCAGCTCCAGGGGATCTGATGTCCTCTTCTGGCATCTGCACACACATGAGGTGTGTTGTGGGACACATGTTGTGGGACACACATACAAGTAACTAAAAAAAAAATCCTTTAAAAAGAAAAATTAATGGCTGATATAAACTTTGAGTTTTAATATACAGTTAGAATACTTAAAAACTTTGTCTCTAACTATTTCTTGGCAATTCAATTAAGTCTTGAAGGAAGATGAATGTCATATTAGCTAATGACTTCTGACTCAGAGCATCTTATGACTAACAGCTGTCAAGGAGAGAAAGTCTACTAAATGAGGCTAAGGAATGAATGTGACAAAAAATTAAGGCATCCCAGAAAATGCAGGCTGTAAAGTGATAATAATAAATATGATATTTTTCTTTTACATAGAAACAATAACCTATCACCTCCTACCCCCTTCACAGATGAAGAACCTAATTGGCCTTGGAGAGACTATGTACTCAGTGTAGTGTCAGAATAGCAGGTGGTTGGAAATGTGTTAAACAGCATACTAATTAGATTGGTGTCCATGCATTTCCAAATATTTAAACCTTATTAAATGATTAATTTTTGAAGAAATGTGTGACTTTATTTGCAAAGGGGAGATGTCTAAAATTCAGATATAATTGAAAATTCTCGTTGACTTGTTTAAATTGCAAGTTAAGTAAAACTCACTTTTGCCCTTATTGTACAACTAGAGAGGAATTCTAGATGGGAAAAAAGTTCGGGCAAAAACTGAGTGCTCAAACCTTCTTGTGTTCATGTGCATGTGGAGTACACGAGATCAAGCAAATGTCACAATGCCACTGCTTCTAAATTTCTCATTTGCATGGGCACAAATAATGCAGCAAAGACCCTCTATTTCCAGAAGCACTCAGAATTTAGTGTGGCTTGATAGTTCAGGTTTCTGCAGTTCAAGGCATCCTGAGTGCTTGCTTGTGCTCTGGGTTGACCAGATGTATGCTTAAGAAGAAGGTACCAGTTGCATTACTCCGAGTGATTCCAAACGTCTTAGGCTGACTTCTCCTGTCCCGACAATGGTGGGGAGAGTGGGCCCTGTTCACAGAGTTTACACAAATGCCTGGCAAGGCTGTCAAGGCAGCTTCTCACCTTCTGTGGTGTGCATTGTTCCTCTCTGAGAGGGAGGTTCCTGCAGGGCAGTTCTCCCAGGGAATCTTTGACCACAAGTGGAGGAATGCAATAGCCCAAACCGACCTTCCTTGTTAAAGTCACTATTTCTCTCAGATAAGGGTCAGAACCTGAACTGGGAGTGAGGAAGAGAGCTCCTGGCTTCTAACCCAGGCCAGGGTAACTCTCAACTCCAGGTCCAGAATGTTTTCTACGTACATGAGATGGGCTCTGGACACAATAGATAACAAAGAGTAGGAATCTAAGTAGCAGACTGGGAGTGGAGGAAACTACGTGTTGGGAGATGCCCCCTCCATTTTACATTTTGATCCCCCCTCATATTACATCATTTCAGCTTCAGAGATTATCCTATAGTATTTTTCTTTTTTAGTTTTATCATTTACATCTGTCAATAAGAGGTGAAGGCCAAACTAGGATCTGACCCTGTTGGGAGATGAAGCACAGATTCTTTGGTCTAAGGAAGTTGACAGCTGCGCCTGAGTGGTCTATAAGGTCCCCGAAAGATATATTCTGAGTGCTTCTCACAACATGTCACCTGGATGTGCTTCAAATTGTTTCAAAACCATCAGTAACTATTTTATAATCTTTCTTAAGATCTCAGACCTTGTGCTTCCTTTCAATTTCACCCACAGTAACAATATTTTGGCAATGGTGAGTATCAGTGGTGGATTTTTTTGTTTGTTTGTTTGTTTGTTCTTTGTTTTTCGAGACAGGGTTTCTCTGTGTAGCCCTGGCTGTCCTGGAACTCACTCTGTAGACCAGGCTGGCCTCGAACTCAGAAATCCACCTGCCTCTGCCTCCCAAGTGCTGGGATTAAAGGCGTGCGCCACCACCGCTCTGCCAGTGGTGGATTTTTTAAATACTTGGCCTTCCTAAGTGACTATCAAGGATACTTGATGCGGTAGTAGTTGGTCTCAGGTGTATTCAGTCAGGGAATTCATTGTCTGTAGAGTACTTAAAACCAATAATAAAAGCAGCTTAGTCTGTCATATTTTATTTTTTAAAAATCATTGTCATACTATAGTGATATAAAGTGATGATAATAATGAAAATACTTCTACTTTCAGACAGTGGTCAACTTCTCCCAAATGGCTTCTAGGAGAAACTTATACAAGGGAAAAAAAATTACTTTAGTTTTTGTGATTTCTGCTTCTTTCTTCTAGTCTGTCAACTTATTTTCTCTCATTTTAGTAAAAAGCTTCATTTAAAATTGGGACTCTTATCCTTAGACCTTTTCACGATGCTTTTGTCCCAATTCCTTTACTGAAGGAAGACCATTGATGCATACCGGCTTTAAAACAGATCCACTTGACCCTGTCAACCATGAAAGCACCACAG
>JADRCD010102863.1:0-10633 GCA_019843815.1 Montemys delectorum | reverse complement strand
ATCTTTTAAAATTCAAAGTCTCTTAACTGTGGGCTCCACTAAAATACGTTCTTCCTTCAAGAGGGAAAAATATCAGGGCACAATCACAATCAAAAGCAAAACCAATGTCTGGGATCCAACTCAAGATCTTCTGGGCTCCTCTAAGGGCTTTGGTCACTTCTCCAGCTCTGCCCTTTGTAGCACACATCTTGTCTTCTGTGCTCCAGATGCCTGTACTCTATTGCTGCTGCTGTTGTCCTTGGTGGTCACTGCATGGTACTGGCATTCCCAAAACACTGCTGTAACTAGGCTTTACCAATAGCCTCTCATAGACTGTCTTCACGGTGCCAAGCCTCAACTCCTTTGCATGACACCTTCAGTCCTGGGCCATCAATTGCCAACTGAGGCTGCACCTTCACCAATGGCCTTTCATGGCCTCTCACTGTGCCAAGCCTCAGCTGCTCTTCATGACCACTTTGTGCTGTCAAAACCAGTAGTACCACCTGGGTGACTCTTACACATTACCAAGTCCTGCTGCAGCACAAGGTACAACCTTGGCTATCTCTGGAACACAACTTCTTTGTGCTCTCAGGAAACACTCCCCAGAAGATGTTACCTCAATGATGCTGGTCTCTTCTTAATCACCGCTAATTTCTTAGCTCCAGCTAACCAGCATAATAGTCCCAATAATGCAAAATTTTCACTTTAGTATTTCTGGTATCTTGTTAATCACAGCTGATACTTCAGCCCCAGCTAACCAGAACCACAGAATCTTCACAATCAAAACAACATGGCCCTGATAAGAGTCTTTAATCTTTCCTCTGAAATTTCACAAGCCAGGTCTCCATCTTCTGCACTATTCTCAACATGATCTTCCAAGCTCCTACAGAATATCCCACAGAGTTCTTAACAATCAGTGGCTCTTCTAGCTCAAAGTTCCAAAGTCCTTCTACAATCCTCCCCAAAACAGGTCAGATTGTCACTGGAATACCCCACTATGCTGGTACCAATTTGTCTTAGTCAGGGTTTCTATTCCTGCACAAACATCATGACCAAGAAGTAAGTTGGGGAGGAAAGGGTTTATTCAGCTTACTTCCACATTGCTGTTTATCACCATAGGAAGTCAGGACTGGAACTCAAGCAGATCAGGAAGCAGGAGGTGATGCAGAGGCCATGGAGGGATGTTCCTTGCTGGCTTGCTTTCCCTGGCTTGCTCAGCCTGCTCTCTTATAGAACCCAAGACTTCCAGCCCAGGGATGGCACCACCCACAAGGGGCCTACCCCCCTTGATTACTGAGAAAATGCCCCACCGCTGGGTCTCATGGAGGCACTTCCCCAACTGAAACTCCCTTCTCTGTGATAACTCCAGCCTGTGTCAAGTTGACACAAAACCAGCCAGTACAGATGCTGACTTCTGCATATTACCGCTATGCTGTAGACTCAAGAAGTACACACCGAGTCTTCTCTCATCTTCCTCTCCAGCCTTGGTCCTTCAATTGCCTTCTCAGAGGACAACCAGCCATCTTTCCTTAAGCCAAGCACCTGATGGCTCCAATCCCAGGACTTCTAAAGAGTCTCACTGTGGCTGAAGTATACACATCTTGCTAGCTCAGAGAGCTCAAGGCTTATTTATCCTTCACCAGAGAGCTGCCCAGGTTCTAACTAGGCTAAGACCCTATCTCCCTCTGACCTTCACTCCTAGCTATGCCTTGTAGGCAGAGGTACATTTCCTGAGTCTAGCACTGTAGTACCTGTAATTGTTGGTTTTCTTATTGGCAAAATACCTAAGAAAGACAGGTCCTCCAAGATCCCATCACCAGTCCTCCTTCCCCCCCCCCACCCCCACCCCCGGGATCCCCTTTTGCTGTCACCTCTCTTCTGTTTTACCAGCTATGCCAAGGTCTTGCTTAGGCAAGGACCTTGTATCAGACTGCTCCCTTATGTATCGAATGCTTCCTGTATAGTTAATGCTCCTTATTTGGCAGAGAAGGTGGGCAGTTAGAAAGACTGCGACTGGTCACATGTTTGGGGCAGCTTGATGTTTTTTATTCATTTGTTGTTGTCTACTAATTTAGGGAATAGGTTTTGTTGCGTTCAGGAGTAACCGAGATCCAGTCACATGCCTTTCTCACTGGGTTCTTCTATTGTACAGTGTGGGATATTTGATTAGATGAAGATAATCTAGGAAAACAGAAGCCTGGGGTTATTTTAAATGAGGATAAAGCTGGATACTGAAGGTGATTTCTGGTTACTCTGGAGCAATGTTGGAAAGCAGGTTGGGCCCCTAGGTGTCTCCTGTGCTCTGCATTCCAGAGGCGTCCCAGGCCTGAGTTCACCCAGCAGCCCTTTTGACTCCTCTGCAGGCAGCCAAACTCTTGTAAATCCAGTGGACAGGTTTCTTCTCCCGGAGAGGATTAGCTCGCTTAACCTGGCGGCTGACCGGTGCACCAGCGTCACCAGGTATTGCAGCAAACCCGAGAGAGAAGTTTGAGCATTCGTGGAGCGGGGAAGAGGAGCCACACTGCCGCCTTAGCCCTGATTTCTTCTAACCCCAAAGGCAGGAGTACTTGAGCTGCACAGGGCCCGGCCCCTCTTCCTGCTCCCTCCCCAAGGCAGTGTAGGCGGGGCGGGGAAAACTCCGCTATTTGCGTCTCCACGCCCAGAGCCCCAAGTGTACACACCGTGGAGACAAGGAAGGCGAGTTCATCTCCAGGGCTCCGGAGTGGCGTGGTCCTCGAGAAGAGTAGTAGCTTCTCTTGCCTCCTGCACCCTAGTCCAGAGCAGGAGACACGGTTGTGGTCCCCGTGGGCGTCACCTAGCGTGCCTGATGGTGCAATGGTTAGCGATGCTGCAGCTGCTCTGGCTGCAGCTGCTGCTGCTGGGGGTTCACCAGGGCAGCGCCCAAGATTTGACTCACACCCAGGAACTGGCCCTCGAGTGGCGTGGTGAGTGTCCCCAGAGCCGAGGTGGGGGCAGATTAGCACCCGGGATTCGGGGCGGGAAACGGGTAGGAGTTGAGTAAGACAATTAAGAACAAGGCCGAGTTTGTCTTGTGGTTGTTTGTGTACTGTCTTGGGGCAGATGGGACAGACCCGGTCGGTACAGTCCCTTCTGCACATCCTCTTGGCCTCCAAATTAGGGCGAGGTACGGGGCAGGGTCTTGTTTTCCAGGCTTGCGGGATCTATGGGACTTGATAAAAAAAAAAATGTCTCAATTCACTACCTTCCAAAGCGAGAACTTGAGTTCCACACTCTATAGATAACCCCCAAACAGGCCTGTCTGCTAAGCCCCTTGGGGAGGCGGGGCACTGAAGCCAATCTCTCAGTGGGGTGGACCCCGATGGGATTTGTACAGACGCTAGCTACCTTCTGCTCCTCGCTTTCTCTAGGCTGAACGATGGATCTATAATATTCATAGGACCACTGAAAATTAAGTTACACAGCCCCAGACACATGTACAAACTGATAAATTCAGCGTAGGTCTGAGCACCAACCTACATACGATAAGATCCAAAGTGAGTGTATAAGAAAATCCAAGGAAAAAAATCAGTGTCCGGAAGGAGCAACTCAGGACCGAGTCTCTGAGACATAAAAGGTGTGTCCCAGAAGGCTTGACTGTGTGTGCCGTGATAAAAGGCAAGCAGGTGGCCTTAAACCAGAAGGAACCTCCAGGCAGCTCCTATGCACTCTGCCCTAGGAATACGATTGGAGAAGAGGCATAAAACAAGATGTAATCCAGTTCTTTGTTCTTTTATTTTCCCTTCGACATATGCACACATTTTTAAGATTTTTTTTTTTCTTTTTAATTTCTCAGTTGTACTTCGGAGCACTCTCCAGGGGCTTTTTTTTTTTTTTTTTTTTTTTTCTCTCACCCAGGCTAAAACCACACCAGCTCTTCTTTATTCTGGAGCAGCCAGAAAGGCTTTTAGGTATTCTTCAGTTAAGTAAACCTCTAAGTAAGAGTGGGCGAGCATACACAATCCCGCAGTTTGCCACTTTGTATCTTAGCATCGAGGGCTGCCTCCGCTTAAGTGTTAGGAAAGGGCAGCAGCTTGTGAGACTAGCTGGGACTCAGCCACCGGAAGCCTGATTCCTGATCCTCCCAGTCAGGGTCAGCACCCACTGTGAGCTAATCCTTTCTATTTTTGGCAGACCCAAATCCTGGCCTGAGATAGTGACTAATGAGGCCTTCTTTTCCATAATCAAGGGCACTTTGAAAATTAGAACCACCAGCTCCCTGCTGTACTCTCCAGGTACAGCGGGCAAATCTGGAGTTCAACATTGTGAGCCCCGAGATTCTCCAGACGCAGGCATTGCGGTTGATGTGCTAAACGTATAGACATTCTGCACTAACTACCACACGGGCTATCTTCCTAACCCACCACCTGCACCAGTGGAATGACAAGTGAATTGTAGACAGGCACGAAATCAAGTTTTTATTAGCAAAGAAGGGAAAACAAAATATTGGTATCGCAGGAAAAGAATGGAGTCTTCTCTTATCCCTGCAACCCAGTCCAGAGCAAAGGATACGGTTGTGGTTCCCATGGGCATCACCTAACATGCCTGATAGTGCAATGGTTAGCGAAGCTGCAGCAGCTGCTACTGCGGAGGGGGGGGGGGAGGTCACCAGGGCAATGTCCAAGATTGCACCCACACCCTGGAACCGGCTCAGGAGTGGTGTAGAAGTAGACAGTGTCTACTTCTCTGTTTTAGGGCGTCTATGGTTGTGGTAAACACTAGGAGCAAAAGCAACTTGGGGCAGAAGGGGTTTATTTCATTCACCTCACAGATTACAGTCCATCACAGAGGGAAGTCAGGACAGCAACTTATGAAAGACAGGAACCTGGAGACAGGAGCTGATGCAGAGGCTGGGGGAGGGGGTGCTTTCTGGATTGCTCCCCATTGCTTGCTTGGCCTGACTTCTTAAAGCACCAGCACCAGGATCTGGACAGCCCAGACAAGGGAGTCACCATCAGTAAGAAGCTGGGCTCTCCGACATCATTATCAGTTAAAAAATGGACCACAGGCTTAGCCATGGGCCAATCTATAGGTGTATTTTCTCAACTGAGGTAACCTCTTCACAAACAACTCTAGTTTTGGTCAAGGTGACATAAAACTGGCCAGCAGAGGTAAAGTTCATCTATTCAAGTGCAGGAACGGGGGGGGGGGGGGGGGGATGGCTACCATGTGCTTGGCTGTGTTTTGCCACAGCTCCATTTCTCACTGATTCAGCTCTACACTGATTTACCTTTAGCCATTATTGGCATCCCACCTAACAGTTGAGATGATAATACAAATCATTTCAGTTGCATATCCACTAAGAGTAGATTTTATAGCGATGCCTAACAGGTTCCACATGCAATATTCTTCTGTGGATACCAGCCCTGGGAGGCGAACATGTTGTGTTTTTTCAATCCTATGTCAGTAATATTTATAGGAAAATCAGTAAATGCTGTATCATATGGCTGTAGAGATCCCTGACCTTCAGGGACAGCCTGGATATGATATTTACAAGACCTTGAATGAGTTACTTAGTCTCCGTGCCTCATTTGTCTCAAGCCTTATAATGGCATGTATGTGTTGTCCTTTAGCTGTATGGTATTCATGGCATCTTCTTCCTCTGGCCAACACTATCTTGACAACCCTGTGTCCATCATTGCTCATCCTCAGCACTGCTCTTGGTGGATCCTGTCCTCCACTTCCATGTCAACTAAACCAAGGGCTTTTTGTGGTTGACTTTCCCTCGACGAGTCTTTAGCATGTGCTAAAACTTGCCAACACCGCTGTTCTGGCTAGTTCTCTGTTGCTAGGATACAAGACTTTGAACCAAAAGCGACTTTGGAAGGAAAAGATTTATTTGGCTTCTACCCAGGTCACAGTTCATACCTGAGGGAAGTCAAGGCAGGACCTCAATGCATGAACGAACCATGGAGGAACACGAACACTGCTTGCTGGCTGAGTCAGGCTTATGCTCAGCCTACTTCCTGACATGGTCCAGGATCACCTGTCCAGGAAATGGCATCTCCCGTTGTGGGCTAGGCCCACAATTATCTAATTATCCATCAAGAAAATGCCTCATGGGCATGCCCACAGACCAACATAAGAAGCACAATTACTCAGCCGAGATCCCCCTTTCAAGAGATTCCAGGCCGTGTCCAGTTGTCAAGTTGACCACACACATACTCCAGATACTGGGAGGGCAAAGAGAAAATGAAGAGGGAGCAGAGCATCCTGGGGAGAGAAAGGCAAGGCTTTTGCTGAAGGAAGTTGACTGAGAATAATCGCATAGGAAGCTACATTGAAGGCTAGACGCCATAACTGTAAAGTGGCTCTGATCAGAGCGGAGTGAGAGTTTCCTACTGTGGTGTTGGTCCCAGATGCACAGGTCTACTGAGCTCCATCAGACTGAGGGAGCTCTTCTGGACAACTAGTGCAAAGAAAACGGAGGGTGTCTGTGAGGTCCAGCACCTTGACCATGGCTCCGGCCTAAAAGAAAGACAGTGAAGCAAGGTGGGTGAAGGGAAGAGCGGTGAGCAATGGCTGAAGGCCTCCCTGGTTTCTCTCTGATAAACGGTTTGTGCTCTTTCCCTGTGCAGTTTTGGGCTCACCAGAAAGCAATCTCTGAGATGTCTGTTGCAGTGCACATTGTTTATTTGGGAGGCAGTTCTAGGAAGCAGGGTAAGGGAGAAAGGAAATGAGCAGAGAAGAGAGGACCTCTATGGGCAACTGAGGTTCAGCTTCACAGGGACCAGTGAATTATCAGTGGGCACACGGATGGACAGAAAGCCGTGCTGTTTCCAGCAACCTCCCTTCCCTTATTTATTGTCATTCCTGAGACATTCACTCTTGGGTGCTTCTGGCCTGCCTGAAACCTAGGTAGAAACAGAATCTGTCAGGTGGGTAAAAACTTGTCTGTAGGTAAACAAGCACTGGATTAGAGGCTGTGAGCTCAGAGCCAGCAACAACAGCTGCATCCCCCCATACTGTGAATATAAAAACAGGACTAGTAAAAGACCCTGTCTCCAAGAAGCCAGAGACAGACACGGAAACGCAAACAACTGCAAAACAGAAGAGTAGGTGTTCAGACAGCAAGCAGTGAGTGGAGGGCTGAAGGGCTGCAGAGGAGGGACTGGCCTGAGGAGCTGGAGACCCGCCAAAGGGCTAAATGTCCTAAAGGATCAGTAAGGAATTGGCGCGTGGGAAAGGGGAGAGAGGGTACCAAGTCGTATTTTATGTGAAATCATAGAACCATGCATCAGTCACCGTCAAAGTTCAATGAGCTGAAAGTTCCTCATGAGTTTCTTATGTGCCAAGAAAAGGGCCTGTTAAGGTCACTGAGGCAAGTGTGGGGCACATTTTAAGTTCCACAAGCATCTTGTGGAGACTCAAAAATGCTCACCACTGGAATAAAGCAACACCCGCCCCCCTCCCCATCACCTGCTCAATAAAGACATCATCTAGAAAGTTATGGTTGAGCTAAGTCAGCCCTTGCAGAAAGCATCAAGTGTGAATTTTAAAATATGGTTACTTTTTTTTCCCCCTTTTAAAATGAGTAAGTGAAAGGAGACGAGAGAAGTTCAGGAAAGGGAAGATAACAGACTATGGGAATTCGCAGCTGGGGAGATTTATCCACTCTGGATAGTGGCGCCAAACGGGATAGCTCTCGAAGCTTCCTGGGAAGATGTAGTCGAAGGAGCAGTCATAAAATTGGACAGGAAGTGGAAAAAAAAAAGATATTTGAAGCAGAGGAAGTCAAGAAACCAACTGGCTAGAGACATACTAGAGCCAGAGCCAAGAATCTAATGTTCACAGAAATACTTCATACCACAATGCCCAGTATATGTGGGATATATGTTTAACTAAATGTTTCATTTAAAAGATGTCCTTGCACAGTATATCAGAGTGCTTTTTTTCTACTCTATACTCTTTTGTCTATTCTGTCATAGTGGTTATGATACTAACTTCATTCCATGAGCTATATTAATAGGAATTAAAAAGCACTGGGCTAGAGTCTTGATGTATTTAGTTTAGAAATGAAGGGTTTTTCCGATAAAGAGAACAAAGAAGAGCCTGCTGCTGCCAGAATCATCTGGTGAGGAAAAGCGGTTCTGGGCAATAGTCCCCAGTGGACGAAGAGAAGAGAGATTGCCAGCTGGGAGAGCTTGCTGGGAGACTGAAAGCCACCAACTGGAGGCAGAGCTGGGGAAGGATTGGAGCTCTGATGTTCTCCCATAATAGCGCCATTTCTGATAGAGGTTGAAATGCTCTCTTTCCCGATCCTAGTAGTCCCCAACACTGGAGAGGACCCTGTGCCAGTTTACATGCACCCACACTGAATGTCATCACACCGAGGTGGTAATTGGCAAGATATATTTTTCTTCTCCTACTCCATACATGGACCATGAGGTTCCATTTAGCCCTAGGACGATCAAGGTCTTCTTACTGTGTGCAACGCCTTGCTCTCAAATCCCACATGTACAAGTGAACATTTCCATAAAGCAAAAATGTCCAAATGTACTGGCTTACACACTGTTCTAGGCAACTCCTATGTCCTTTGGCAATACGCCATTCTCCTAACTAATCTGGAGATTGGGAATTTAAGCAAAAGCATGACCAGTTTGGCTTAGCTGTTTCCCTGGCCACTCCAATCCTCTGGACTCCACCTCTCTCACCTCTGCCCATAGTCTCTCAGCATCTCTCCCTTCGTGGTTTTCTTGCTTGTCTCCTCTGATCGGCTCTTTACCTCACTCTCCTCCTCTGATTGGCTCCTTACCTAACTCACCTCCTCTGATTGGCTCTTTACCACACTCACTTACTTTGCATATTAGCATAGATTTCTAGTTTGCCTAGTCCTTTTAACTCTTCATCACTAAGCTTCTAATCTCATCCAAAACAGGTTCCAAGCCAGTGACCAGAAAGGTTAAATCACTTAGGGAACCCCGTGGTCCCCTCAGTTCCTCTTCTTTGACCTGATAATTTATTTATTTATCTTGGGTGTCCTGAAACAACAGTGCTTTTGTGCTTTCTTCTGAACTCACCCCTAACTAGTCTACATAGTATCAGATTTGAGATATCTCTGTTCTGTTCCTTCCAAATGCTTTCAGACACTGTCCTTGAAAGCTTTTTAGGAGCTGTTCCGGCACATAGCTGAGAACATAAATCATGGCTTGAATTGATAGAAATGAAAAGAAATATTATCCTTTTAAAAAATGAAACAAACCAAAGAGCAACTTATAAATACAAGATTAACTATAGTATTTCTATGAAGTAAAGCTGCTCAAGAAAAATGAGCTCTGAGATAGGCCACTAAATAAAGCAAGAGCTTTCTACATTTGTGAGTGGTCACATGACTTGTTAATTTATAATACTTTCCAGACTACTGTTGTTCCAAAGGAGTATGTCAGTCTGTTGTTGAGAAATTGCAAGGACAAAAATAAACAGGAAATTCAAAATGAGCACTGTTTTTCCTCCCTGCCCTTACATCCAAAAGTTAAGATTTATTTTCAGTTTTCTTAGTGTTGTTGAAGTGATCCACGTGACTAAGGGTATCCATCAGCGCCTATGGTGCTAGCGCTAGAATGAACCCTATTATGCAGTTGGGGAATCCAAGGCTGATTCTCTCTGAGTCTCAAGCATGTGTTCTGCAGCCTGATGGCCCTTTTTTCCCACAGCAATTTAAGTCAAAGAAGATCAGGGAAGGATTCATGGGCATAAACCCAGCGTAGTTTCTTGGAGTTCCATGTTCAGAAGGGCCCCCAATACATAATTTAATGCTCTATGGTCCGGGGTCTTAATAATTTTTATCTTTGAGTGTAGGTACCTTATGTAAGTCTGATGGACAGACAAGAACAAGCCAGGGGCTCAGGCTTCAATTCACCTGGCTTTTTCTCTCTGGGACAGGCTCTTGACCACTCCCTCCTTGGTGTATCCCATGACCACTGCTGCTCTCCACTTTGGGGTAGCAAGCACACTGTTTGGGTCCTGAGAGTGAATTGCCCACTGGCCAGCAAACTCACCTCATATGCTAAGAAGATTGAGAACTGATCACCTTTGTCCGATCTAGATACTAAGTGTGTGTCAAGAGTATTATGGGATTGGGAGTGTGCTCCTTGTGGGCCTGAGGGAAGGAAAGCTATTTCTCTGTGACTAGCTGGAGACGCATGCTTTCATTTTGCACTGGAGTCTGCAAATAATGTAATATGAAGGACAGTGTGCTAGTTACTTTTCTATTGCTATATATACCATGATATAATACCATGGCCAAAGGCACTTAAGGGAAAATGAGTTTATTTGGGCTTATGGTTTCAATGGTGAAGGAGACAGGGCAGTAGGAAACCAGAGCAGGAAGCCATGAGATCACATTTTCAACTTTAAACAAAGGAGAGAGAGGAAACTGGAAGTGGGACAAAGCTACAACCCCTCAAAACTGGTCCCCAGTAATATGTCTCTTCCAGCAAGGCCATTGCACTCTTCCATCGCGCCCAATAGCATCACCAAGTAGCCTAATACCTGAATCCGGGGGGCGCATTTTTTATTCAAGCCTTCACAGATAGGGACTGTTACATTTTGAAAAGTGTCCTCAATCCTCAATTATATGGTAGAACCCTGATCTCTCAGCACCTCAGAATGAGAACTTATTCAGGAAAAAAAAAAA
>JADRCD010102862.1:0-14186 GCA_019843815.1 Montemys delectorum | reverse complement strand
CAGTATCTGTCCTCGAGGTCATCTCTTCCTCACACAGGCTCAGTATCCGTCCTGGGGTCATCTCTTCCTCACACAGGCAGTCCTTGGGGTCATCTCTACCTTATCTCTCACAAAGCCATTCTCCTTTTCCTGATTTTGAAAGGACCCCTGTCCCCCCTCCACCAGGCCTGTGGCCTCCCACTGTGTACTGCTAACAGGGAGTCCAGGGGATGAGAGGGAAGCCAGGGTGGAGGAGAAACTAGGGCTGATTTACTGCTCAGGCTCCTCCCCTGCAGGGTGGTGACAGGCTGGTTTCTCCAGCGTCTCCATCGTCCATCTGTCTGAGCGCTCTTGGTCCCTCCTGGTCCTTCAGCATACTCATGGAGAGACTCTATTGCTGTTGTTGTTTTTAAACTACAATTGTTTCTTTGTTTGCTGAGGGGGTGGTAAGAGTCCCAGAGAAATTTTTAGGAGAGTCAGTTCTCTCCTTACATAACATGGGTCCTGGGTTTTGAACTCAGGTCGTCAGGCTTGATGCAAGCACTTTCCTGAACGGTCTCACTGGCCCTATTATTAAGGCTAGTATCTTAAGTGGCTGGGATTGAAGCCAGGGCCTTGTGCACGGCAAGCACTCTACCAGCTGGGCTGAGGCCCCTCCCCTTCCCACTCTTCTTTCTGAGACAGGTCTCACTAAGTTGCTTTGAATAGGTTTGGCCTCCGTAGATTCATGTGTTTGAATGCTTGGCCCGAGGGGACTGGCCCGATTAGGAGGTGTGGCCTTGTTGGAGTGGGTGTGGCCTTGTTGGAGTGGGTGTGGCCTTAGAGGAAGTGCCTCATTGTGGGGGCAGGCTTTGAGATCTCTTGTATATGCTCAAGCTCTGCCCAGTGTTGGGACTGTCCTCTTCAACTGCCTGTGGATTAAGCTGTCGAACTCTGAGCTCCTCCTCTAGCACTGTGTCTGCCTGCATGCTGCCATGCTTCCCACTGTGATAATAACGAACTGAACCTCTGAATGTGTAAGCCAGCACCAGTTCAATGTTGTCCTTACAAGAGTTGCCTTGGTCATGGTGTCTGCCCACAATAGTGGAACCCTAACTAAGAGTTGCTTTGGTCATGGTGTCTCCTCACAGCAGTGGAACCCTAACTAAGCCAGTTGCCTAGACAGGCCTGGAAGTTATGAGTACTCTCCTCAGCCTCCCCAGAAATGGGGTGACATGCTTGGGTCACCAGGCTTAGCAGGGACCTATAGTAGCGACTTTGCTAGGTCCTCCTCAGACTGAATCCATCATTCCTGGCTGGGCGAACTGCAAGCACCACCACTGCCCAGCGTGTTTGTTTATTTTTAAGATAAACTTTTACTATGTAGCCCTGGGTGGCCTGGAACCCACTAAGTGGCTCAGGCTAGCCCTGGACTTATGGCATCCTCCTTCCTCTGCCTCCCTAATATTGAGATTACAGGTATTCACTGCCATCTCTGCTATTGTCTTGATAACATAATGTGCTGGGGACACCTGATCTTGAAATCTGGCTAGCCCTGGTCACACTCAGTTCCCTCTTAGGACCCTTAAGCTGGACTTGAGTTCAAGTCCAGCCTTGGCAATTTAGCAAGACTTTGTCTCAAAATTAAAAGGATAAAGAAGGCCAGGGATATAGCTCAGTAGTGGAGCAGCAACCTAGCGTGTGTGAGATCCTAGATCAGTGGTTCTCAACCTCTGGGTCATGACCCCTCTTGCAGGGGTCAAAAGACCCTTTTCCAGGGTTACATATCAGACATTCTGCATATCAGATATTTACATTACTATCCATAGCAGTAGCAAAATTACAGTTATGAAACAGCAACAAAATAATTTTATGGTTGGTGGTCACCATAGCATGAGGAACTATATTAAAGGGCTGCAGCTTTAGGAAGGTTGAGAACCACTGTCCTAGATCAACCTCCAATTAAAGAAAGGAAGAGAGCTGGAGAGATAGCTCAGCAGTTAAGAGCACTGACTGCTCTTCCGGAGGTCCTGAGTTCAATTCCCAGCAACCACACGGTGGCTCACAACCATCTGTAATGGAAAACAGCACCCTCTTCTGGTGTGTCTAGCAACAGTGTACTCACATACATTAAATAAATAAATTAGAAAAAGAAAAGAAAGGGAGGGAGAAAGAGGGAAGGAGGAAAAAGCATTTGTACTATATATTCATGTGGGTCTTTGTCAATTGAGTCTTTGCAATCCGGTGGCTACGTACATCTGAGAACTGCTTGCCAGTCAGCAAGCATTCCCTAGCAACCCCTCCTTACCTCAATCAGCAAAATACACTTGGCTCTGGCCTTCATGGGAAGGAACTCGGCGTAGAGTGTCACCCTAGGTGAGCAAAGAGACAGGGGTCAAGAGGGTGGGAAGATGGCAGATTCTGAATTCCCTCCCTCCAATAACGATCCATGCATTCCTAAGTCAGAACTTCCTGGTATCATGGCTGAAGTAAAAAATTCAACAAAACAGGTTCTTACTGTAGCTCATGGCTGACTTCAAACTCACTGTCTTCCTGCCTCTGCCTCCAGGAGCCGGCTTGCAGCGTGCACTATCATGCTCTGTCTGCCATTGTGTGACTCCCTTGTTCCCAGGAAGCAGATTTTCACAGATGGCTCCTGCATTTTTAACCCACTCCCCAAATGACCCTCAGGTTCCAGCATGCTTCCATCGAGGTCGGCTGTGACCTCGGAATCTGGAGAGAGACTGGCTGTGGGTTTATGGGTAGCTGTGTCAGCAAGTTGGTATGGCTGTGTTGTATATGGCCTTTTGTCTTGGGGGACACCCTCATCCTCAGTTCCTGATGTCTGTCAGTACATCCCATGGGACAGCCACGGGGATTACATCGAGTTGTTCCCAACAGTGGCATCCAGGGTGTTCGAAGCCAGCCTGCTCCCTTGCTGGTTATTATTCATTGATGGGTGGAGTTGGTGTCTGGTTGGTTGCCAGGACATATTCAGATTTGCCAATGTCTTGTTCTCCACAGAACCTCTACCCACCAGCTGTAGCCTTTGGCTATTTCTACCTGACTGGACCACCACTGCATTGATGACAAATGGCATTTTTAATTTGTCTTTCCTAATTATAAGAAAGAGCTCTTCTGGGGTTGGCGAGATGGCACAGCAGATAAAGGTCCCTGCTGCCAAGCTCAGTGAGCTGAGTTTGGTCCGTGTTAGTCCCTGTGACTCCACATGGCAGAAGGAGAGAGCTGATTCCTACAAATGGTCCTCTGACCTCCGTAAGCATGATTGTATAGGAAATCACCTGGAAGGAGCCCTGGACACAAAATGCTATTGCCCATCACTGTCTCCTGTAATCTGCTTCCCCCCGCCCCCCAGAGACAGGATTTTTCTGTGTAGCCCTGGCTGTCCTGGAACTCATTCTGTAGACCAGGCTGGCCTCGACTCAGAAATCCACCTGCCTCTGCCTCCCAAGTGCTGGGATTGAAGGTGTGCGCCACCACTGCCTGGCTTTTTTTTCATTTTATAACCAAAACATGACTTGTAAAAATAGAGTTAGGACATTGTTTAATTCCCTTTTACAAATTAGAATCCAAATGTTGGGGCTGGAGATTCCTCAGTAGTTAAGAGCTCAGAGGACTGGCGTTAGATTTGCAGCACCTGTACGGCACGGCAGCTTGAAGCAACCACCTGCAACTCCAATTCTAGGGGATCGGACGTCCCCTTCTGACCTCCGAAAATACTGCATGCACAATGGAATTATTTTTAAATAATTGTTTTTAATTTTGTGTGTGTGCAGGTCCCTTACTGACCAGAAGAGGGAGGTAGAGCTCCATCTATTATTAGCTATTCAATACCGGGACTGAGAATTAAACTTGCTTCCTCTCCAAGAGCAGTAAGCACTCTTAACCATGGAGGTTAACCAACCCCAAACCAAACCTTCCCAATGCTTCCCCACCAACATAAAGTGAGATTACTCAGCATCTCACTGTGACTTCTCTGTCCCGCTGTTGGGCATCAGTCAGGTTTGATCTGAACTCAGTTGTAACTGGCTTTGGGCAGCCCCGATTTCAGGGTTAAGTAAGGTTTGATCAGCCCTGGGTTTGATCCCCGGCACTGCTGGCTGCAAGCTTAGGCTACATGAGACTTTGTGGCTTTGTCTTCCTGTCTTGGATTCCAGGTGGCTGTGCCTGGGTGAAGCCAAATGGAACTTTTAGGTCCATCAAATCATGAACCTGGTGACTGAAAACTCGAGCAAGCCCCTGACAACAGCAGTCTCGCCTAACTGCCCAAACGCAGACTTAGTTAAGCAAATCACTGTCTTTCAGTGTGCTGGATGGTTCATGACCAGCAGCACTGCTGCCTCTCCCCTTCACTTAATGAGCACCCGACTTTGATCAAGCCTCCTAGGAGCTGGGTTTTCTAATCAGCCAAATGGGGACAGAGTTGGGCTAAAAACATCGTCTGAAGATGCATAGCATAGCTGTCCGTCCCATGGACAAGCACCCATGTACCGCCATCATTGTTGGCAATGAATGCCATGGATACTGTAGCTCAGTGTGTATTTGGGGGACAGAGGCAGAGAAGAGGGCCCCTTATGAGTGATTTGATCTGTCTTCCTATCGTTGTGGTTTGGGTACCTGACACACATGCCCAGGGTTTTATATGGTGACAATTCATCCCCATCTGGAAGTACTAAACTTGATCCAGTTTTGGTGTCTAGGGATGGGGACTCAGGGTTGGAGTTGGGGGTTGATCAATACCTTTAGGGTCAGTCCCAAGATTGAATGTGGGGTGAGGAGTGGGGGAAGAGTCTCCATAACCTGGAACTCCCTGGATAGCTCAGACTGGCTTCACACCCATGATGATCATCCTTAGCTCCACCCGCTCAATGCAGGGGGTATGGGAGAAAGCCAAGCCATTCTCTTTTAATTTTGGCTGGTTTGCCAGGCTGTGTCTGAGCCAGCTCCATGACAGTTACTCAGGCAGCCACTTCAGATGCACCCACTATCCTTGAGCCTGGACTATGAGCTGAGGCAAACCTCCTTTCTTTATAGCCTGCCCCTCCTGTCCGCTGTGTTCTCGAAACAGCTGTTACCATTACATTCTGGCTGTTGACTTATTTTAAAATAGCGCCCCAAGATGCTATTGTTCCGACCTCCTGAGGAACTCTGCCTGGGTAAAGTTACTCTAAATGAATGGAAACTCTTAATATTACCTAACTACCTAAAAATATTGTCATCTAAATGTCTCTCAATAAAGCACTTAGGGAAGCCATCTTTCTAACTAGATAAGAGCGCCATCTAATTATGACATAATTGCGTTTATGTAAATGACTCCATCAGAAGTGCCAAGGAGCCGAGGCCCTCTTGGGGCTTCATATTTCTCCTGTAATTTGCCTGCGGGTTTTTTTTTTCTCTCCTTACAGATAAACCAGCTATCTAGTTACATACGTGAGAAAGCGAGTGTGGAGGGGGCTGGCCGGGCGCTTTAACTCTCACGGTGGCCATTAGCTAGCTGAGGGATGGGGAGGGGCACATCTGTCACTTTATTGTTTGTTTAAGGCATGGGGCTATGGAGCATTGGTGGCCTTGCTGAGCCCCATTGTGGGGCAAGACCTTTGGAAAGTAGTGAAGGCTTTGACAGAGCTCAGTGATTTAGCATGTAAAGCCTGTCCATGAGGTGAGAGAAAAACCTAATGGAGATCTCGTTTAAATGGTAAAACAGAGAAAGAAGTCTGTCTGGGTTGCTCAAAGACAAATGGGATGAGATTTGTGTTGAGTTGGAGTTCCTAAGGAGAGGACCGATAGAAAGCTAAGTCATGTGCTAAGGCTTCTGGAAGCCTCTGCAGCCTGAGGAGCGGTTCACAGAAGAGTCTGTGACTGAGCAAGTCAGGTGAAGATGATCAGACCTGTCCCAGGGTGGGTGATCATCCCCTAGACTAAGGAGGGCACATTTACCTCCGTTAAAGGGTGATGCTAGTGGCGGAGATGGTTTGCCCAGCCAGGGACTCTACAAACAACCGGGTATGGTGAATGGAGCCTCAACAGCTACAGCCACATCCTCGGTGCTGTGCTGGCCCAGTGGGCCAGGAGGTGCAGCTGCGGAGAGCAGAGCCTTGTCCCCCTTGACCCTGAGTAGGTCTGAGTAAATTAAGTCAGGCTCACTGGATAGGTCAGACATAGAGAAAGGGTAGGGAGGCTTCCTGGAAGCAGCTCAGAGCTCAGGGATATGGAAACATAGTATCTCAGAGAGAATGACCGACGGTTACAGTGAGCTCATTAATTGGCACCTCTGTATACCCAGCCTCCACCTCTGGAGGAAGCAACTGATCCAAATGGATGGAGCATGGGCACTGTATTAAACCTCATTTATGTTTGACTTTAGTGCTGGCTCAGTTGTGAGCTTCTGGGATCTCCTGACACCTGCTGGGAACAGATGACAACAGACATTCAGGTCATCTTTGTTATGGGGCTGTGGTTCAGGTATTTGCCTGGTTATGTTGCCTTGTCCTGCCTAAACTCTGGAAAAGGTTCGGTCATGTAGATGACGTAATGCTAACCTCTGATTTGGAAAGCCGAAGGAGACACAAACGGGTACAGTGGTACTTCCGTCTACCTTACGATCCTACTGGGGCTCCGTTAATTGACAGCAAAAAGGAGGTTGTTATAACGTTAACTATGAAGTTTGAGTCCAAAAGGAACCCTTGATGGATGAAAAAGGACATAAGCCTTTTCAAAGCCATAAGATTACTGAATGACAACCTCAATGGCTAGGGCAGGCTACCTCCCTGTGAGCTGTGGACCAGAGAAGCCCCTAAGGCCCTCCCTCAAGCCATAAAAGCTATTGCTGCTACTGTTGGCTCTATGCAAGAACTACATAGTAAGACCCTGTTCCTGAAGATACCACATGCTCATGCCTTGACTATAGGGCATGGAGAAATTAACCCGGAGTGAGCTGGAAGTTCTCACTCTGCTGGCTGGCTTTCATGGCGCCAGAAGAGGCCAGGCAAGCTACTTGTGGAGAACTGCCACCAACATTCCTGCTTGCTTATGGACCTGTGTGCTGAAATATCATGCCAGGGATGATGTGCCTGCTTGTGCAATAGTGGCTCGGCTGTCATGGGTAAGGCCAACCCCCTTCCAATTGGATTTAAGGCCCGCTCCACAAGAGGAATATTCACATCTGGTACTGTAATTCAGGATTATGTAACAGTTTCCTCGGAGATCGAAACATTCCAAGCTGCAGGGAAGCTGCTTCAGCAGGAAGGTAAACAACTCAGTGTAGCTTCAGGAAGTACACTGAAACTTACAAGACTCACTCACTGCACTGCCCCTGCCCTTGCTGGAGTCAATGGTAAATCTGAGAGTTCCTCTGAGGGGAGCGAATCCAAGCTGAATGGTGAAGAAGACTCTAGAGAGCAGCTGCCTGGATGAAACGGAGACCTCCCGTGCTTCCTGGAAGAGGTTTAGACCCACCGAGGAGACCCCTGGAAAGGACCAACCTTTCCAACCTGTTGAGCTGTCTGCAGGCTGTGCATTGTGTTCCAGGTCCCCAGATTTGTGAGCTGTCACCCTTCCGGGGGTAGCCTTGATGATGTGACTGTCTTTGAGTCGTCTCTGCACCTGTAAGTAGCCCCTGGCCCCTATTCCTATAAAGTAACCTTGATAAAACCAAGGTGGACCTGGGTGGTAAAGGCCAGCTTGAGCACGGCTCTGGCGGGCTTCACCCTTCTCCCCTACTCCCTCCCCTTGCTAAAAAACCTTCTATTACATTCCTAAGCTAGCCTCGAAGCTCTGTTCCCTTATTTGGCCACTTCTTCCTCTGAGGGCTGACTACCAAGGTCCCGCTATCAAAGTATTGAAGTCCAGCAATCAAAATCCCCCTTTGGCTCACCTAGTTAACATGCACAATCAAAACACCCCACCGCACCCAATCTAACACACCGTAGATTTTTCTCTTAAAAGTTACACCTGCAAGGCCATTTGCTGCTATTTTTTCTCCAGAAAGCAGCCACTTTAACTTTTCTTGTGAAAACAGGTTTTCCGGTGTGGCTTGTACCTAATCAGGGGTCCGGAAGGGAACCCTGATGTGCTGAGGTCTCCTTCAGGTGGTAGCTGTACGTTGGAGTATAGTGGGGTCCCAGTCTGGGATATGTAGGGGTATGTGGGTCTCCATGACAAGTTCTGTCACATAACACCTGGTGTGTTCTCCTCCCTCCCTCCCTGTCCCGGGGACTCTCAGAATAACGCATCTCTCAGCTTCTAGGGAAGAATCCTTTCTTCATGAGGTGCCCTGCAGCAATCTTTCTTTGATCTAGTTATTTGTAAGCCTCCATTTATTCACTAGTTTCCAGAAGTTTCTCACATTTTCTGCTTGTTTGACAGTATCCTTTCTTTGCTTATGGGTTCTGTTAAAGATTCCTATCACCTCCGTCATTTCCAGGGGATTTGTGAGCAGAAGTTTAGGGTATGGTACATCTCTTCTGCTGCAGCATCCCTGGAGGAGGAATCTGACCCGAGCCGCTACAGTTCCTCCAGCCACCAGGGGGCGCTGCTCTGTGCCCAGTGGTTCATGTGCAGGAATCTTGGGAGCCACAGGTCACCAGCTGCTGCCAGACCAGATTGATGGCTGTGTTTCTGTTAATGGTCTCTGCTTAGAGCTCCAGTGGTTTTTAATTCCTGGATAGTGGGAAATCATGCTTTTCCATTCCAGGAAAGCATGTTGGGTGCCAGCTGGACAGAGCTCCGAGAAGATGCCATCGGGAAGACCAGGGGAGAGAGTGGAACAGGTTCAGTGAACTTCCAAAGGCAGGAAGCCACGCCTGGGTGTTAGATGCGGCCAGTCTCCCCTTCACACTATGCTCTGTCTATCATCTGTCCCCACAGGATTTGACTTCATCAGTGCCTTGGGGAACTGGACTTGTGCCAGGCTCTGACTTCATAGGAAAATGTTTGTTGGTTTGCTTGGAAGTGTGACGTCGGGTATTCCACACTGGCCTTGGACTGTCACTTAGCTAAGGATGACTTTGAGCTTGCAATCCTCCTGCGTCAAGCTCCTCAGTGCTGGGATCACGGGTATGAGGGACCGCACTCGATTTATGGTGCTGGGGATCAAACTGAGGGCCTGCTGGGCAAACCTGAAGATGACTGAGTGTCTCATCTGAAGTGATGCAGCCTTTGACAGAGCGTGTGTTGTGGCCCATGAGAATCTTTGGTAGGAAAGGAGTATTCTCCCAGGCATTGTCCTCATTGTGGGGCCATGATGCTCTGAGGGACCCATGAGGTGTGGAAGCCAACAAAACTGATGTAGAGAAAGGATCAGGGTCTCCTCTGAGATCACAGCACAGAATCGGAATTCAAACCCAGGCCTTCTGGTCTGCAGAGCCCGTGATGCCACCACACTGACTTAGGGCAAACCTGCCCTTCCTAGAGTGTCTCTCCCGAATGAAGCCCCAGCAGGGAGTCACGATTGTAGAGTTCATGGTGCGTGTGTGCGTGTGTGCATGCGTGCGTGCGTGCGTGTGTGTGTGCGTGTGTGTGTGTGTGTGTGTCATGTGCTGTGCCGCCCCTGTCTGAGCAATGGATAGGCTCCAGCTAAGACATGGTTCTCTGCAGGAATGGGGCACCAGCATCCCCATTACTAAGGATAGATGGTTCTAGAAGTCGAGAAGGCATCAGAGCTGGAGTGGTCCTTGTTGGCATCATACAGTCAGTTGGGGTGAATTTGTATGGACTTGATATTAGCATCTTCCAGAGGTATTGCCTCACAGAGAGAGAGCATTCAGGAATCCCGTAAGATGTTTTTTGTTGTTTTTGTTTTTGAGACAGGATCTCATTTTGTGGCTCTGGCTAGCCTAGAGCTTACTATGTAGACCAGGCAATCCTCAGACTATTAGAGCTCCATCTGCCTCTGCCTCCCAAGTGCTTGCATGAAAGGCATGTGCCAAAAGGCCCAAAAGCAACCGCTGCAACTTAGTAACTGCTGGCAGCCATGTTGTGTGGATGTTAACCGTGCCATCGCAGTTGGGTCTGGTTTGTTATGGTTTCTCTTTTAGGGCCTTTGGACCCTGCTGGTACGGATGTTATCTGAAGGATACTGATGCTGGTGGTGCTGTGTCCTGCATGGCTTCAGGTTCCAGGAACCCTGCACAGCCCTGCCCTGCACATTCCAAGGCAGTGAGGGCACAGAGCCACGCATCCCCCTTATCTCCAGGGTGCTGGTACCCAAACTGGAGACTGTTCAACTCCCTCCTATGAAATGATGTAGTAATTGAGAGAGACAGATATGCTTATAGCTCCATGTGCTATAAACCACCTCTGGATGGCTGATAGCACACAGAGCAAGGCACATCTGCTATCCCAGTGTCTGCTGTTGTGTATGCTTTAGTGACTAGTGACAGGGAGAGGGGTCCACGTTCACTTCTCCCCTGAGGATTTTTAAATCCGACGTTGCTGAACCTGTGTATGTAGAAGGTGGTTAAGCCAGCGCTAGGTATTTACTTACGACTGGGGCACCCCTCCGATCCCAAAGCCCACCAGGCCTCGGAGTACCAGGATCCAGCTATACACGGGCGCGAAGGCGCTGAGGATGCCGTAGTACAGGGTCCAGAGCACACTGATCTTCAGCCCCTGTGGAGAAGGAGACACAGAACCAACAAGAGCCCTGAGCACTTCCAGGTGGCTCGTGTCTACAGGCAGCTAGAGCTACGAATGAAGGATGGCGCAGCTCAGGCTGGGGCGCCTGCTTTGGGTTCTAGCCCAGCTGTCACATTTGTTTACTTGTTTGTTTGTTTTGGAGGTAGGATTTGTGTAGCCCTGGCTGTCCCAGAACTCACTCTGTAGAGCAGGCTGGCCTCTGCCTCCAGAGTGCTGGGATTAAAGGCAGGTACCATCACTGCCTGGTGCCATTTTTAAAAAAGATTTATTTATGTATGTGAGTAGAGTCGGTCTCTTCAGACACTCCAGAATAGGGCATCAGATCCCCATTACAGATAGTTGTGAGCCACCGTGTGGTTGCTGGGAATTGAACTCAGGACCTCTGGAAGAGCAGCCAGTGCTCTTAAATGCTGAGCCATCTCTCCAGCCCCCCCCCCTCCTTTTTTTTCAATTAAAAAGTTACCAATGGGACTGGAGAGATGACTGTACAGTTCTAGAGGTCTAGCTGTTCTTCTTGTGAACCTGGTTTCGTTTCTCAGCACCCAAATGGTGACTCAGTTGTCTGTAACTACAGTCCCAGGAGATCTCATACCTTCCTCTGGCCTCCAAGGGCACTTAGACCAAAGTTAATCATGGACCCACTATGGACCAAAAACTCCCAGCTGTGAGCCAAAACAAAGCTTCATTTTTATAAGCTGAGTTGTGTCAGGCATTTGTCACAGCAAAGGGCGGCTGACTAACACTTTGTGCCTAATGCTGGCAGAGCTGAACAGCAGCCAGGGCTTCCAACACTCGGACCTGTGCTTCCAGTGAGCGAGGCCCTTCCTCCGGGGCCTTCAGTAGCTCCATCATTACCTCCAACAGACTGTGACCTCCTCAGGCAGGTGTAATACAGGGCAGGTGGCGACTGAGTCAGAGAACTTGTCTGGCCAAAAGTTACCGTGACAGATCGTGGGTCCCGGTCACTAGCTAACTAGGGTTTCAAGGGAAGCCACAAACCATGCGATGTTTATTTTTATGCAAGATATGTCAAAATGGAGGCAACTGATTGAGTGCCCCATAAAACCCTGCGAGGGGTAAATAAAACATGCTGCTAGGGTGTAGCTCAGGGGTGGGATACTCGATTAGCCTGCTGCAGGCTCTGGCATCTACCCCAGCACTGAAATCTGGAACACAAGGGTATGTGTCTGTCTCTGGGTCACCAGTTTGCAAACCGTAGCCCAGAAATCCTGGGACAGTGCATTCTTGGATTGCTCTCTGCTAGGACGACAATGCTCACAGGTCCCAAAGACTAAGGGTTCTTCATAAGCAGAGTCCTAGTGTGTGCCAGGACCCCCCTCTTCCTCCTTAAAGACCCCTCTGTGCTAGATGCAGTGGTGCGCACACACTTGGGAGACCGGAGGACAAGAACTGAAGCTTGAGGCCATCTGGGATTCACACTGAGTCCCTATCTCAAAAACAAAAACAACAGCACCGTGGTGGAGTGGCCCAGGCATGCTACCCACACTCTGAACCGTAGTAACCAACTAGAATGTTCTATCGCGCATTGGCAAACACCTGTGCATATTACACACACTGGTAGCTTGGACTCACTATGTGCTGGGGTAACCATGAGTCATTGCATCTCCGGCTCCCTCCTAAGTGCTGGGGTCAGAGGTATGTGCCACCCATGTCCAGTTTTATCCAGTGCTGACTTAGAAGATAGCGGGCTGTGTGCTGGACAAGTGTTCCACCCACTGAGCTACCCCAGCCCGACATAAACTTTCTGGTTGAACTCTGACCCCAAGTCACTCTTTGTCTTTCCTTTGCCACCTTTATTTTGCATGCAGGGAAACAGGCTCAGAGAGGTAAATCAACTTCCTGGAGACTGCCTGGCTCCACAAGGGTGGGAGGGTGGGGTGGGGAGTGGAACACACACACACACACACACACACACACACACACACACACACACCCTTGCCTTTCCATAACTAACAGAGCCCCCCAGGCAATAGGAACTTCCATAGAATCAAAGCATCTCACTGTTTGCAGACACCCACGTGGAGATGGAAACCTGCCACCTGGACCAGACAATAAGAAGCCGCTCTGTGGTTGATCCCGATGATAGGCTGCCTGCTGCGCCCAGGCCGGAGGAGGCCTCCTAACCACAGGCTGCTCCTTGCTTCTTGAGTTTGGATAGAAACCCCACCAGGGAAGGAAAAGCCCTGCCACTGAGGAGGCTCCTCCCCAGAATTTCTGGCCGGTCACACCAGCTGCATGTTGTTGGTGGGAAGCTCAGCTCTCCTGAGAGCAGAGCCAGCAGAACACATTTAGGGGCAGCCCCTCAACACGATCTCATTTATGTGGGACTGATGGGCTGACATCTTTGGGGAGAAATCAGTCTGCCTGCCAGCCAAGGGCAGGGTGAAGGACATGGACTCCAGCAGCAGGCACTGGACTGTGAGTGCTGGCCGCTATGAACGGGCAGAGGCTTGACAAGCCCTAAGAGTAATGGACATGTGTGGAATGACTTGTCCGTGCCGAGACCTTGTGTGCAAGCCCCTTCTCTCTTTGAAATCATTCCGTGGAGAGTCTGAGCCATCTCACGGATGCATAGGGACGGAAGGTCAAGGACTCTGTACCAGGAGCGGCTGGACCTGACCCCGGGTACCCTGGCTTCGGCCCATGCTTCCTTCTCCTTTGCCAAAATGAACCAAGTGCGTGGGAAGTGGATGGAGCCTTAGTGGTCTCAGGTGGCAGAGCAAGGGGACTTGGAATTAACTCTGCAAGTGACAGCAATGTCGGGAGGCCACCATCTTGTCTCCAGGCCGGTCCCTCAGCTCACTCATGTTAGACAGAAATATTCTTTGTGGTGCAGGTGCCGTATGCATCCTGGCATCTGGACAGGACTCCTGGCTTCTAACTGTGAGATACCAGGGAGATTGTCAACCCCTTCCCTCAAGTTGTGGCAACTTGGTCTGTCCCAGACATCCTCTCCCCTGTATTAAGAAGCAGTCTTCTAGGAGCTGCAGAAACGGGGTTATAATTCACAGATTTTGTAAATGTCACTATTGAAAATCCATCTATGAATTTTTAAAATCCAAACTCTTGGGTCAGTAAGATGGCTCAGTAGGTAAAAGTTCCTGCCAGAAAGGACTCCTGAGATATTCATTTCTGACCTCTACACATGCGCTATGGTACAGGAGCGCACTCGCACACACACATATGCACACACGCATACATATGCACACACACACACACACACACACACACGCACACGTGCACAAACACACACACACACACACACACACCACTAAATGTAAAATAATGAAAATAAAATGAGACCAAAACTCACAAACCTTTGTGATGGTTTGTACATGCTTGGCCCCAGGGAGTGGTGCTATTAGGAGGTGTGGCCCTGTTGGAGTAGGTGTGTCACTGTGGGCTTTAAGACCCTCACCCTAACTGCCTGGAAGTCAATAGTCTGTTAGCAGCCTTCAGATGAAGATGTAGAACTCTCAGCTCCTCCTGCACCATGCCTGCCTGGATGCTGCCATGCTCCCACCTTGATGATAATAGACTGAACCTCTGAA
>JADRCD010102861.1:0-11431 GCA_019843815.1 Montemys delectorum | reverse complement strand
GTGTGTGTGTGTGTGTGTGTGTGTGTGTGTGTGTGCTTGTGCGTGTCCTGTCTCATTGTCTCTGTCTCTGTTCCTGTCTCTCTTCCTCCCTCCATCTTCAGCAATCATTACTGCTGGTGGGAAGCTCAGGGGGGCCTTGTGGATGCTTTAGGTTTCAGAAGCGTCTCAAGGCTCAGGAGCCTCCCTCTGGGAGTTCAGTTCAGTTCAGAGGCCATAGCTACACAGTGAGAACTCAGAAGACTGGAAACAGTGCTGAGAAGATCTCCCAGCCTGGGGCCATAGTATGGTCTGTGCCAGAGAAGGATGTAGGAAAAGGAGGGAGGCTTGGGGAAGGTTACATAAGAGACAGGAAAACTTAGGTGTGTGCTGGGGCTCTGGCATTTGTCATAGCCTGGGGAGTTCTGCCCAAGTAAAGTGAAGCCACACAGGCAGCTGGGCCAGAAATCAGGGCACCCCAGGCCAGCCTGACACTTTGTTAGATTTCTCATTTCCTCACATGGTTAGTGGTCTGACTCCCAACATCTTCACTCTTGGGCTAACATCATTCCCTTGATGATGGACAGCAAGTGGTGGCTGTTCATGCTCCTGTAGGGACCAGAACCAACTCCAGGGTTGACAGGCTACTAACCCTGTCTGTCTCCTAGAAACCATGGCATATGGCTTCCTTTTAAAATAAAACCCCAGGAAATGCACTTTTCTTTGTCCTGGAAACCTGCAGGGTCCTACTGGGGGCCCTTCCTGAGAGAGGAGAGAGTTTGGGTTTGCCATGTGAGGAGCCATGTACTTCTGTTTGGATAAAACAGGGCATGGTGGGTGGCTGAGATGTTCTTCTGGGGTGGAATTGAGGTTAGGGACTGAGTTCAGGGTCAGAGGCCTGGGGCTCACAGCTTGACGTGATGATGTGCCAAGGGCTCCTTAGGTCCTTGTTACTGCTCAGACTTTGGCAAGAAAGGCATACCATCCCCAGCATAGACCTCAGCATGCAAGGTGCTCCTTGGAGGGATACACATGCCTTCCTGGGATGTGCACTTGGACTTTGAATTTGCTGGTAGGATTGAGGCATCAGAGGGACTTTCAAACCATGAATACGTGGGTGAATACAGAAACCTTGGGGAAGCAGCCTGAGGGCTGGACACCCTCAGCAGGAAGAAAACACTCTGGTCAGGCAGAGGCAGTCCTCTCAATGGTTCGCAGTGGCCCCGAAGCTGCAAGAAGCACCTTCCATGTCAGAGCCATATGCTTGAGAGTCGGCTAGGGGCTCCACATCCTGAGAGGAGCATGTTTCCTGTGCCTCGAGGAACTTCACCTCTCATGAGCCCCATAAGGCCAGTGCACTCGGCCTGTACTGAGGACATGATGTGCACTGTGGTCTTTAGCTCCTGTGTGACAGACCTCATCATCCTGGCTGTATTAAAAAACCCGGGAAGGACTGCTCATAGTCAGTCAGCAGCTGGGTACAGACAAGAGTTGAAGCTGGTCCTCATGGAGTCCTTTGCCTCTGTTTTTGAGCAGCACCTGCCCTGGCTCATCCCTGTTCTCTGACTAATAAGATTTCCATGCAGCTCTCTTCTAGCTTACATGATTCCTGTGTGTGAAGTGGACTCTGCTGAAAGAAAAACCTTTCTTAGCACTTAATTCTCAGAGAAACAGGCTCCCAGCTAAGCCCTGCCTGATGGATAGGTGGTGTCTTAGTCAGGGTTTCTATTCCTGCACAAACATCATGACCAAGAAGCAAGTTGGGGAGGAAAGGGTTTATTCAGCTTACTTCCACATGGCTGTTGATCACCAGAGGAAGTCAGGACTGGAACTCAAGCAGGTCAGGAAGCAGGAGCTGATGCAGAGGCCATGAAGGAATGTTCCTTACTGGCTTGCTTCCCCTGGCTTGCTCAGCTTGAGTTCTTATAGAACCCAAGACTACCAGCCCAGGGACGGCACCACCCACAAGGGGCCTTCCCACCCTTGACCACTAATGGAGAAAATGTCTTACAGCTAGATTTCATGGGGGGTTTTCACAAGGGAGGCCCCTTTCTTTGTGATAACTCCAGCTTGTGTCAACTTGACAAATAAAACCAGCCAGTTATGGGTGTATTCTTGGGAGTTCAACAGATGAGTTGGATATTTGCACAGTATCTGGATGGGAAAATGGTTGAGGGGATAGGTTGGTGATGGGTCATTACATAGCTAGACAGAAGAGTAGACGGAGAGAGAGACCATTGCCAAAATAAGCAGATGGGTATGATAAGTTATTAAGTGGCTATATATTTAGAGAGATGGATAGACATGTGAGTGAATGGATAAACAGATGGAAGGATGGATGGATTGACAAGATGAGCAGATAGATTGGGCAGAAACAGATGGTCAAGTGATTTTTGCACTTTTATGAGTAGCTAGAGGGATAGCGTATCAGGGCGCACCAGGCAGAACGGACAAGAGTGAGCTCAACAGAATGTGCCTTGAATGAGTAGCTTCCTCAGTGCAGCAAGTTTCTAGGTACATCAAGGCACAACATCCTGTTTACTGATTTGACATGTGTCCGGTGTGTTCAGAAGCTTGTCTTGGATTTGAAAGCCCTTGGGTTTTCAGTGCACACAGACAGTTCTAGAGGTAGGTTCTGTGGTGGAGGTGCACCCAGCTTGGAAAGGATACACTTTCTGTCCAGTTAAGTAGTCTCAGAGCTAGCTACACCTAGAACTGGGCCTCAAGTCTCTGATGGCATATTCTTGCTCATTCACTAATAAGGATATTTGGCCAACAGACATAACTAGAAAGATCTTTTCCTCAAGATGCTTGTGTGTGTGTGTGTGTGTGTGTGTGTGTGTGTGTGCGCGTGTACGTGTGTGTGTGTGTGTGCCTGCATGTGTGCGTGTGCATGTGTGTGTGCATGCACGTGTGCCTGCATGTGTGTGTGTGTGTGTGTGTATGTGTGCATGCGTGCATGTGTATGTGTGTGTGTATGTGTGTGTGTTGTAAGCCACCCCATATGAGTGCTAGGAACTGATCTCTGGTCTTCTGCAAGAACAATAAGCCCTCCTAACTGCTGATCCAATTCTCTATCCTAGAAGAAAAAAAATCATAATAGAGTTTATTATTACTGAATTTTGGGAGTTCCTTATATAAATGGGAAAAATTATATAGAATATCCTTCATTTAAATTTTGTTGAGACGCTGTCTGAATTTTCAAAAACAGTGTGAGGACACTACAGCATATATGTGGACTGTAGTTAGCCTGAGATCACCCATTGGTATCCATGGATATGAGCTGGTGTGTGTGTGTGTGTGTGTGTGTGTGTGTGTGTGTGTGTGTGTGAGTTTATTTGCATCTGCTAATGTTACAGTCACACACACATGTGTAATACATTTGTTCATATCCACACGCCACACTCTCTGTTCCTACCCTCCTTACTGGTTCCTTCCTCTGTTTCTGAGTTTCCTTATTTCATTTTATTATTTTACAAGATGGAGTCTGCAGCAGTGGACACACCCTCCTGCTGATAGTGGGGATGGACACAAACATCCCAGACACAACAGACACAGCGTGATCCACTTAAGATGATACTGACCTTGGCTACGCGACAAGTCTCAAGTATCCTGAGGATGACCTTGAACTTCTGATCCTCCTGTCTGTATCTTTTGGGAGTTGGGATGGCAGGTATAAGCCATCATGCCCAGCTTGTGTTTGTTTGGAGTAGTATGATCTTGTCTATGGGAGTGAGCATCTACACAGCAAACACTGGAGCCTGACTGACTCAGTGTGTGGCCCGACCTGCTCCACCGGACAGTCCTCACCGTCCTCCCTGACTGGAGAGGGTGCAGTGGGACTCTCTCCCCTCAGATCAAACTCGCGTTTGCTGAGAGTCTCAGTGTGATGCTGGGGAGTAGGGCTCAGACAACAAAAGTTGATCAGGGACAGTGTTCCACAGCAGGCACCCACTTCCCTGTAAAGTGGGTGAGGCTGTGGGCAGGACTCAGGGAAATCCCTGTGGAGGAAAACAAAGCCGGAGAGGATGAGACCTAGAGTCTCAGTGTGAGCAGCTTTCTTGAGATACAATCTCCACGCTCTCTTAATTTGGACTTGCTGTGTAGCCAAGGTCGGTACCATCTTAAACAGGATCACGCTGTGTGTCGGCTGTGTCTGGGATGTTTGTATCCACCCACAGTCAGCCTGAGAGTGTGTCTGCTGCTGCAGAGAGAAGTCTGTGGCTCACTAGCTGGATTCCAACCTCCTGAGCAGCACCTAAGCCACGTGGGTACTCAATCCTTTAGAGTTGTTATTGGAGTCATTGCACCTACTGCCGTCTTTGTCAAACCTTTACCACCCAGTGAGTGTCTTTGTTGGTCATCGCCTTCATCTTTGTGTCTATTCTCACGTTCTAATTATCCACATCTTCTCCAGTATCTTCCTTATCAATGTCTTCACCACAGCCCTCCTCCTCCTCCTCCTCCTCCTTCTCCTCCTTCTCCTCCTCCTCCTCCTCACCATCACCATTGTCTCAGCGACAGCCTCACCCTCATCATCAGCCAATTTACTCCTGGTGTGCCTTCATGGAGGAGAAAGCACCCAGCAGTGCTGGTTGTGGATCCTCTTGATTCCCAGGATCCTACCTGTGACTGGCAGAGCACTCAGGAGACATGTGCTCACTCCTGCCTGGGGGGAGCGGCTCTGGGAATTGGTGGGGCCAAGAAGGGACATTGCAGCCAGGGACACTCCTGTACAGTGGTATGGTTGGGAAGTTGGTATCAAGTGTTGGTCGCCCTTGAAGGGCCCGATCAGCACCTGTTAGGTGCAGGAGGGAACTTTGGCTGACCTTTGATCCCAGAAAATCCTGAGCATGGTTACTGGGGCTACCTGTAGATCAGCAGTGTCCAGCAAAGTGAGCTCAGGCCAGTTTTTGCCTTGATCCCACCATGCCCCTCTGGCCTTGACTCCGGTCTCCTGTTCCACCTCTGTTCCCAGCTGTACCTCATGGGAAGGAGACTGCCCAAGTACAGTCAGTGTTAGAACTGACCAAGGAAGAGAGGCTAGGTAGGAAGCTAGAGTTCTCTCCTCTAGGTTCTCCAATTCTGTCGTGGCAGTAGGTGGGAGGAGCCAAGGTAGAAGGTTGGACAGACAGACAGATGATGATTGGAGAACAGCATATCCTTTAGGATTTTTATAAATGCCCACCCTGTTCTGCATGTGCTGCCTGGAATGTGGGCATCTTAGGAGAAGCTGGGAAGGAAGGAGATGAGGAAACTCTGAGGGCCCTGGGCAACTGGACCAGTGGTGCCTGTCCTCCTTTGGGACACTCCTTCTCCATTGCCACTGAATTCAGTTCAGCCACAGAGATGTCCTGAGTGCTCTTGTGTGGCTCTCTGTGCTGCATATGGCTGCAATTCAGAGTGTACTCCTCAGCTCCAAGGCTTGGAGTTCTGTCACAGGGTTCTTAGGACATGAAGTCGTACATGCCTGTTTGAGCATCAAATGCTGTGTCCAGCCACACACTCAGAAGTGCTTCTGTTCCCAGTATGGTAGGTGGGAGCTTCTGGTGGGAAGAGCCTTGATGCATCTTCCACCAGGAGAGGTATGAGAGAATGGACACCCAGTCTGCACAAACGCCACAGGCGCTTACCACATCCCATCCTTACATACAGGCACACTCACCCCACAGTAGCTTTGGAAGCCTTCTGCTCTGGCTCTGGAATGTTTCATCTGACTTTCATAGACATGTCCCTTTACTACCCACAGCAAGTCAAGCAGTCAGTGTACAGAAAGCTTAATTGAATTACGGAATTCTAGTAATAAGCACAGCTGGTACCACAGGGCTGGGAACTACACGGGGCTGGGAACAGCAGCTGCCACCTGTGGATGGCGAGAACAGAGCTGTAGGGTCATTGTCAGCAGGGTTGCTATGCAGGTCTGGACCTGGGAGAGAACAGACCCCGAGCACAGCTTGGCCTCTCGGGCAAGTCTGCAGCTGCGTGTATGGATGGGCTCCCTCCTGCTTTAGGAGTCTGCTTGAGGCCTCTGTCTCTTTGTTCTGGCCCACTGAAGGCTCCACACTAAGCTCAGAATCTGCTTCCCACTGAAGTAGCTGGTGTGGGCTAGATTGCAGCTACTAGGCCCTGCCACTTGATTCTTTGGGAATTTGGATGGGTAACAGGGGTGGCCATCTAGTCAGACTGAGATCTCTGACTTGTTCAACTCTAACTGTCATAGAGACAAGATGGGCAGGTAGTTCAAGGGCAGGCAGGACTCCACAGTTCGTTCCTGGAGAGGCCAGCATTAAGGCAAAGGTTGAGTGGAGCCCAGGTTTCTTTGTGAGTGAGTGGGTAGGTTGGGGTTTGGGTGTGTCCACACACATGCACATATGTAAAGCCAGAGGCCAACCTTGGGTATCACCCCCAGGGATGCCATCAGTCCACTTCCTTTGAGTCTCTGATTGGGCTGAGGTTTGCCAATTAGGTTAGGCTGGCCAGCAAGCCCCAAGGATCTTTTCCCCTGCTTCCCAGCAGGTACATAGTAAATAGACCAGCATAGCTGGGTTCTGGGGATGTGAATTTATGCCCTTGTGGTTGTATTCAGGTCCCTCCAGCTGAGTCACCTCCCCAGCCCTGAGGTTATTTTGCATGGTGTGAGCCTGCTATGAGTGCTCACTCTCTTGCTGTTTTGTTTATTCAAGTCTGTCTGCCAAGCCTTCCACATCAGGGCCAACATAGAGGCTTCAGCTTTTTACACACCACATTTTCACTATAGTGGTGGGTGTGTGTGTGTGTGTGTGTGTGTGTGTGTGTATGTGTGTGTGTGTGTGTGTATAGAATGTGTGTGCATGTGTGTGATATTATTCAAGACACTTGGAAAACATGTTAGTGGAATTGGGTCTGGTGGTGAGAACAGGTGTGTATATAAATGTTGTGAGCTTCTTTGAGACAGAATCCCACTATGTAGCCTTGGATGGCCTTGAACTCTCAATACTTGTGTCTCAGTTCCTCTAAGTTCTAGGATGATAGGTGGGTAACACCTTGCCTGGTCACATTTGTCATTTTCGACAGTGAAGGATTATGAACATAGGAGAATATACCTGCAGGGCACATGTTGCTGTCCAACCAGTGATGATAGGATGTCCCATCTCTACCCTAGGTGAGGGGAACGTCTACACTTTCAGCAGGGCTGGCAGAAGGTCTCATCTCCACTCTCGGCAGCTGTGGTTGGGGCATCTGACCCCATTCTTGGCAGTCTTGTCACCCCAACTTGCTGCTGTCTGCCTCTCTGCAGTGCCATGATGGTTCCGTGCAGCCAGGGCCACTCACTGGGCTCTGCAGGTGCCTCTGCAGGACTTACTAACAGTCCATGCTGTCTGGGTCCTATATGCGTGAGGCCATGCACAATGGTAGGGTCCTGGTCACTCCTCCCTATACACCAGCTAGCACTGCAGAAAGGGTAAGGACTAACAGTGAGGGACAGAGTCCCTGCTCCTGGGAAGGGCTCTCATGCCTATGTGGCCAGATCTGCACTTCTCCTGTGGTTACCCACAGGATGCCTCTTCTGGTGGCCATTCACTAGCCAGTTGTGTTTTCAGGAGTAGTCAAGGCTGCTCTGCTTCCTTATTCTAAGCCTTGCAAAGGTCTGCAGTCAGTTTCCTGGACAGAGGGAATGGCGTGCGCAGAAGCCCTGAGGGACCAGTGTTCGTGGCTAGACTCTGCCTTGTCTGGGATCAGAGGGCCAAGGAGGGTGGCAGGGATTCAACCAGGTATGGGCCACCCTTTGCCCTTTGCCCTCTGCCCTTTATCCTTGGCAGCACCTTGCTGACCAGCTTAGGTATATCTGTGCATTGTTTTGTCCCTTGCATGAGGACAGGGACCATGTATGCCTCACGTACCTTTCTAGTAACTGAGGTATGATGTGCACAGGCTGGCCTGTGTCAGCACCCAGCTGTGGTGCTGTCTCGGCATCTAACCCTGCTCACGCTCTTCCTTGCTCTATCCTGTCCTCTCTTTCTGACACATGTGTTCCTGTCTCTCCTCCATGTAGTATAGTCCAAATCAGTCCCTGACAGAGGACATTTAGAGTGATTTTCTCTTTTCTTCCCTGAGAGGAAATACCTTTCCACAGGCAGCTTCCATGTTAGGTCCTGTGGTGGGCAACTTGTCCTTCCTCCCCACGTATCTCCAACACAGATTATTATCCTCTCTTAAGCGCCTGAGAGTGTCCTCATGCAATGCGCTCTATTGTATTTCCCCTTTGGTGTCCACCTGTTCTGAGCACTTGTATCCCTATGGCGAGCAGGAAAGGCCGGGTTGGTGCCTCCCAGGTACCCTGGGCCTCATCTAGAGAGGGACGTGCTCTTGCTCTGGTCTCTGCCTATTTGCCAGAAGCAGGGCCCTCCCAGTCTTAGTACCCCGGGAGCTCTGACTCCTGCCACAAGGGGAAGGCAACCCGGACACCTAGGAAACCTTTTTCACATAGGGTGTGTGGGGGCAGTGCCAGACAAAGGAAACAAGAAGTCTCACAGATAATGTTGTCGCCGGGCGGTGGTGGCGCACACCCTTAATCCCAGCACTTGGGAGGCAGAGGCAGGTGGATCTCTGAGTTCGAGGCCAGCCTGGTCTACAGAGTGAGTTCCAGGACAGCCAGGGCTACACAGAGAAACCCTGTCTCAAAAAGAAAAAAAGAAAAAGAAAGAAGAATCCTTAACTAACAGATGGCATTGTCAGTATCTGGGTTCATATAACCCCCCACACTCTGTTGTTAACACTCCTCACTGTGAATGGAGAGGGGCACCAGTGGGGGCAGAGATGCATGTCAGCCGTTGGCAGGCCAGCCATCCTTGGGGCCTCTGGGAATTCTGAGATAGGATCATGGAGGGTCAGTGGTGGGCGCCTGTCCAGTGATTCTGTCCTGATACCAGGATGGGTCCTAAAGATTACGGGTCAGCCCCTAAGCAGTGAAGATTCCCCACCCTCCCACGCACTCTTGACTTTAAACGATCCCCCCCCCCCCTTATACTCTCAAGAACATGAGCTATGGCACATGGACAAACACGATGCATCTCGTTGAAATGGCGTGCAGGCTGCTTCCTGGAAGGCAAAGGCTCTGGAACCAGAGGGAAGAAAGAGCCTTGTTCTGTCCCGAGTGTTACCAAGAATCTTCCCTGTGTTTCCAGAAGCATCTGCTCAGACGTGACGGCGTCCCTCTGTGCCTGGTACATTAGCAGCTGATGTCATCCTGATATCTGTGTAGGTGTAGCAATGCAGTTCTCACCCCGTCACCTAACGAGGTCGTGTCTGAGCTCCCACATAAAATGTGTGCTATCTTGTGGAAACTTAATTTCACCTTTTCCCCTCATATTCTGGATATGACATGACATTGATTTTGTGTGTGTGCATGCGTGCAGGCGTGCATCAGCAGTCGGCATCTCCCTAGGTGAGCCTTTGGTGAGCGAGAAGTCCATTGGTCAGAGGGGTGTGATCCTGATATCCTGGTATGTGGACACTGTCCTCTCCAGGTCTGGAGCTGACTGGGACCTCTGTGGGGTGCTCAGTCCTGGTCTCCTCATAGCTGCTTGCTCTTGTCATGTGGGGAGATCATCACTCTACTCTTGACCTCTATTCTCCAGGTGTCCTATCATCCAGGGATCTGTGACTCAGGGTCCGTGTCCCATCACCTGCTTGTTTTGAGGACAGCAGACAGGAGTAAAAAGAACGTTCCACTTTCCTGGTTCTGAATCTGAATGGTGGTGTTTGGCACACCCTCACTGGGAAATCCCAGTTTCACTGTGACTCAGGGCTGGCTGTGGGGCAGGATTGTCTCCCAAAATAGCCACGGGCTCTGTGGGTGCAGTGCCATCTGCTCTCCAGCGGCAGCCTGTCTCTAGGAGGTGTCTGCCTCTTCGAGAAGGAACCTCTCAATGTTGGTCCAATGCTTAGTTGACCTAGTAGGAAACCCTGAGTGGAGACTCTGTCAGGATGACACTACACTGGTAGCTGCTTGAATTGACGCTTGTGGGGTGGTAACTCTGCATCCCTTCTTAAGTCAGGCCCACCGTGCCATGCCTCAGGCTTCTCAGAATTTCCTGTGGACCTGCACTCACCTGGCCAGGAGCACCAGGTAGCTAAGATCATATGCCAAGGAGGACTTAGAGACTGCTGTCCTCCGAGGGCCTGATGTGTGCTGCCTCGTGCTTCTGTCTCAGCTGGTCCTGATGGGGAACCCGAGACATTGTTGTAGCATCTGTCCACTGTTCAGAAGAAAACCCAAACATCAAAGAGAATAGATACCTTATCGATATCACAAGGCTTTCAAATGCAATTATTCCTGTCTCTGCCTCAGACCAGAGCCCTTCTCATACAGGAGGATGGGCGAGAGTTGTGGAAGCTACAAGCTTTATTTGAGCAGAGGACACCCAGAGAGCTTAGAGCTAAGGTGAAGGGAGGCCATTGCCCAGAGACGGACATGGTATATGAATTAGGATCGCAAGGCAGATTAAGGCTTGGGCACAGTGACCTGGGAAGGTGTCACCGGGGAACTGTGTGGGGAGGAGGGACAAGTAGAAACATGACTGCCGAAGACAGAAATGGCAAGCACTTGTGTGCTGAATGCTCTCTGCATGGAGCCATGAGGTTCAGAGAAGGGCAGGGCTCCTCCAGGGTTGGCCTGAGATGCCATAGCTGGGGTGAGCACATAGTGGGAAGGCTCAATGCCACAGAGCCATCTCCGAGGCTTGTTCTGTCTTCACATAAAGGCTCCTGTCATTCTTACATCTGTGGTAGAAAGGTGTTTACATATAATAACATGGAATGTGTTATAGGAATTAAAGCACTGGGACCTCTTTGCCCACAAACCCTGATTTCTTGCTTTTTGGATTAGTGATATGTATGTCCTGGGATGGTTTCCGTGGGTGGTGACAGCTTTTGAGGGTGTGACCCATTGAGATGTTGTGGGTGTTCATAAGCGTGTGAAAGCCACATCCAGAATCGTCTTTCCTGGAATTCTGAATTACACATGATATATATGCAAGTGCTCTTGTCCACTGTTCTCATCCTGAAGGACAGAGTGTAGTGTTTGTTCCTTCATGATGGCTTTGTCCCAGTGCAGCAGTCACTCCAGTCTACACTCTGGTTCTGCAAGCTCAGATGTACTTTGCATGTATGAGTGAAATCAAGATGCCTGTTTTTCTGTGTCTGCCTTATAATCTAAACACAATGATCTCTAGATCCTTCTGTGGTGCCTTTGTGTGTTCATGCATGTACCTCGGATATCATGCTCAGAAGCACACTCATCTCCTTTCATCCCCTTTGCTTGGGGTTCACAAAGTACGCATGTCACCAGGGCTGGGATTACAGGCATGCATTGACCATACCTATCGGTTTTACCTGGCTGATGGGGAGCATGTCCTCATGTTGCACTGCAAGTGCCTCACTGACTGGACCATCTCCACAGCTCACACTTCCTCTG
>JADRCD010102850.1:0-14403 GCA_019843815.1 Montemys delectorum | reverse complement strand
ACAGAGTTAGAAAGAGCAATTTGAAAATTCATCTGGAATAACAAAAAACCCAGGATAGCCAAAACTATTCTCAACAATAAAGGAACCTCTGGTGGAATCACCATCCCGGACCTTAAGCTGTACTACAGAGCAATTGTGATAAAAACTGCATGGTATTGGTACAGTGACAGGCAGGTAGATAAATGGAACAGAACTGAAGACGCAGAAATGAATCTACACACCTATGGTCACTTGATTTTTGACAAAGGAGCTAAAACCATCCAGTGGAAAAAAGACAGCATTTTCAACAGATGGTGCTGGCTCAACTGGCGGTTAGCATGTAGAAGAATGTAAATTGATCCATTTTTATCTCTTTGTACAAAGCTCAAGTCCAAGTGGATCAGGGACCTCCACATCAAACCAGATACACTGAAACTAAAGTGAAAAGAAAGTGGGGAAGAGCCTTGAGCACATGGACACAGGGGAAAATTTCCTTAACAGAACATCAATAGCTTATACTGTAAGATCAAGAATTGACAAATGAGATCTCATAAAATTACAAAGCTTCTGTAAGGCAAAGGACACTGTCAGTAGGACAAAATGGCAACCAACAGATTGGGAAAAGCTCTTTACCAACCCTATATCAGATAGAGGGCTAGTATCCAATATATACAAAGAACTCAAGAAGTTAGACTCCAGAGAACTAAATAACCCTATTTAAAAAAATGGGGTACAGAACTAAACAAAGAATTCTCAACAGAGGAATACTGAATGGCTGAGAAGCACCTAAAGAAATGTTCAACATCCTTAGTCATTGGAGAAATGCAAATCAAAACAACCCTGAGATTCTACCTCACACCAGTCAGAATGGCTAAAATCAAAAACTCAGGTGACAGCAGATGCTGGCAAGGATCTGGAGAATGAGGAACACTCCTCCGTTGCTGGTGGGATTGTAAGCTGGTACAATCCCTCTAGAACTCAGTTTGGCAGTTCCTCAGAAAATTGGATATAGTACTACTAGAGGACCCAGCTATACCACTCCTGGGTATATACCCAGAAGATGCTCCAACATGTAATAAGGACACATGCTCCACTATGTTCATAGCAGCTTTATTTATAATAGCCAGAAGCTGGAAAGAACCCAGATGTCCCTCAACAGAGGAATAGATACAGAAAATGTGGTACATTTACACAATGGAGTACTACTCAGCTATTAAAAACAATGAATTTATGAAATTCTTAGGGAAATGGATGGATCTGGAGAATATCACCCTGAGTAAGGTAACCCAATCACAAAAGAATAGACACAGACTGCCCCACCTGTGGATCCATCCCATATACAGTCACCAAACCCAGTCACTATTGTGGATTCCAACAAGTGCTTACTGACAGAAGCCTGTTATAGCTGTCTCCTGAGAGGTTCTACCAGTGCCTGACAAATACAGGGATGGAGGCTCACAGCCAACCATTGGACTGAGCACAGGATCCCCAATGAAGGAGCTAGAGAAAGGACCCAAGGAGTTGAAGGGGTTTGCAGCCCCATAAGAGGAACAACAATATGATCTAACCAGTACCCCCAGAGCTCCCAGGGTCTAAACTGTCAACTAAAGAGTACACATGGTGGGACTCATGGCTCCAGCTGCATATGTAGCAGAGGATTGCCTTGTCGCTCATCAATGGGAGAAGAGGCCCTTGGTCCTATAAAGGCCCTATGCCCCAGTGTAGGGGAAGGACAGGGCCTGGAAATGGGAGAGGGTGGGTGAGTTAGCAGGGGTAGGGGTAGGGGATAGGGGTTTTCTGAGAGGAAACCAGGAAAGGGGATAACATTTGAAATGTAAATAAAGAAAATATATAATAAAATACTATGCCCCCCAAAAGGCCCCTCCAAAAGCCTTAAACACACACACACACACACACACACACACACACACACACACACGCACGCACACACATGCACACACTCACACACACACACCAGTTATTTGACTTTCCTAAAGAAAAGAGAGTTGTGTTCATTGCAGATAATTTTCTTCCTTGGATTTTTAGTTTTCTTTCATTAAAAGACAGAAAAAGAAACAATTGGCCTTGATTCCTATAGCAATTGCTTAGCTCCTAGTTTGATATAGACTCTACCTCAGGGCACTTCAGGGTTTCATTCTCAACCCAGGAACTCATTTTGGGGCAGGTAGAACAGGTTGACTAGGGAGAATTCTCTGGGGAGAGAAGTCTACTTCCTGAACATATTCCCTGCAAGAAGCAGGAAGTATGGAAAATATTTCCCATAGAACAATCTTTGATGTTTACCCAGGGTGGGGGACAAGGCAGGGGCTCCTGTTCCACATACAGCTTTCGGGAACTTTTGCCACTCAGCCCTCCCCTCTAAGGAAGAAGGCAGTGAAAAGCCAGTCCTTCCTACCTGGGTTCTTACCTGGACAGATCTGTGCTGGGGTGGACACCGCTTCCTGTGCAAGAGGGGACTATAACCACATTTTGTCCTGGCCATCTGGCCTGGTTCCCCTGAGGGGCTATTCGAGCCTATTCGGGATTTCAAAGCAGAAAAACATAGGAAGGAGGCAGGCTCTTAGTGACTTTGAAACATGCAGGACTGACTTGGCTGGCCCCGCAGGGCCATAGTACTCCTGTGGTTCTCCAAAGGCTCTGTTTCCTTTGGCCAAAGTTCCACCTCCTCCTCTCTCTGCTTTGATCAGCATCTCTGCTGTTCACTTCTGCCTCAAAAGCATGAGGTGGCCCTTCACGGCTTTCTGTGGGATTGGTCTTTCTGAAGTGACAAACTGTTAAATTCCTAAGTGTGCCACAAGTGGATGTAATTCATCATTTGTCACAAATGACCAAAGGCAGTATGGATAAAATAAACGAGAAAGTGTACCCACCTTGTCCTGTGGGTGACTTCATGATCTTTTTTTGGAGCCAGGTTCTTACAGGAGGCTTGACTTCTCTTTGGTGGTGGAGGCAGCAGACATGATTGTCTTCTTCACCCCCTTCCAGTGGTGATGCCTTGTTACGGGGGAGGCTGGGGCTTGCATCCTGAGGCTGGTCATTAGTAATAGTCTCATCCTGTTTGATGGCCACTCTCTGTTTGATGGCCTCTTCCAGCTTCTTGGTCTCTTCCTGGGTGATGGTCTTTTCCTCTTTCTGCAAAGTATCCAAAGCAGAAGAGCCTTTGACGGTTAATCTCAGCTGCCTACAGGGATCCCCACAGTTCCTCTTGGGGGATGTCAGGAGGATATATTCCTGTCTGTGTCAACTGTAATCTCATTCTCATCTGCTCTAGGAGAGGAGGTAAATTGCAATTGAGATGACTGGACACATGCAGTCAGGCTACCGTATAACACAGTCTTTGACTGTAAGAAATTCTTACCGATTTCCAACCTACTGCCCATAAAGGAATCAGCCACTGACAATCTAGGTGGGATAGTTGGGGAGGCTAGGTCCTTTTTGGGTGGCAGCACATAGCATGCCTTTTGCCACCAGCCTGGAATTCTTCTCCTCCTCCTCCTGGAGCTTAGATGAAGGTGGGGAGAAGCTGAAGGTGGAGAGAAGAGGCTTTCCTTAGGAAAGCAGGGAAGGAGTTAAGATCTTCCAGGCCTGGCTGCATGCATTTCAAGGCTTTCCCTTGGTGGTGGGAGCAGTCGCTCCTGTGTGACATGTGTTGTAGAATCAGGTAGGTTTCCATCACCTCATTGAATTTTTGCTTTCTCAGATGTTCAATGATTTCTTCAGGCTTATACTCCATGACTCTCATGGTCCTGAGAATGCTAGGGCTTGGGGTACCTAGGAAACTTTGGAAGTAGATGGTAATCATGCCTTGCTGTCCCTGGTCATGGGTGGGCCTCCTGCTGGGACAAAGATGACATTGAAAATTAGGTGGAAACATGAAGAATGCTGAAGTTTGCAGCAATGATCTGCCACCTCGCCTCCTCAAAAGACCTGCCTAGGAATGGCAAGCACTAGTGCCAGCCAGTCAGTCAGCAAATCAGAGAGGTTGCCAATACCTCACTGAATTTTTGCTTTCTCAGAGACTCAATTTCTTCACGCTCATATCCCATGACTCTTATGGTTCTGAGAATCCTAAGGCTTGAAATGCCTGGGAAATTCTGTGTGAAAGTAGGTGGTAAGCAAACCACAACTGGGGGAGTGAGGTTGATTATAGGAAAGAGAGAAAGAAAATGCAAGAGACAGATATGAGAGAGTTGCAGGTCAGTACCATGTCAGCAGCAGGTGTATTTTCACAGTGTCTTTTAAAGGCGGCAACTGAAAGCAGGACCAATTCCAGGAAGTTAAACAATGATCACAAATGCTTATGTGATGAGTTTATGATACATAATATTTGTCAGGAGCCACTTTTGCCTGCTTCTGTGAAAGTCTGTGTGTCAGGCAGAGTCAAGGCAGGTCATAGTCTGCTGGCAGACTTCCTGGCCTGCTGATGCATGGAACAGTAAGAGGAGCTACACTTGAAGCTCAAGGTGAGGGGTTGAACATTCTATTAATCTTGGTGGAAGGAACGGGGTAACCTCCAGATGGAAACAGATGTCCTATATACGTCAGCCATTGTCTCAGCTAGCCTGTGACTTTGTTTCCTACAATACTGTAAAATATATAAAGGCTATGAGAAATATATCTGGGGCTGGACCTACAGCCCTCCAGATTTCTAACTTTTGTCCCCTGAGTCTTTTTTTTTTTTTTTTGTCTTTCCTATAATCATCTTCACCCCACCCCCTCAGAGGACCACCTGACTTTGTACCAGCAGGACCAGTACATGGTGGGGCCTGAACACCACTTTAAGGTTGTAGCTATTTAAATGGTGGAAGCCATGGAAAAAACTCAGTGTTCAGAAAAGCTAAAAGTGCGGTGAGTATCTCCTAAAAGTGCGGGAGTAAAGACAGAAGAAAATATAGTTAAGGGGCTCAGAAAGAGTAAAGGAGTTCAGAGAAAAGGGAGCTCAGAAAAATAAAAGGATATACAAAGAAGAAAAGAGACATAAAAATGGGAAGTGGAAACAGCCATATGGTTTTTGTGCAAACGCTTAAGAAAGTGCTTTGCACTTGCAGGGCTGAAGTAGCAATGTAACAGCAACTGCAGAACTTTTTAGATTTTGTAGAGAAGGTTTGTCCTTGGATAAAATTAGCAACCTGGAAAAAGTTTGGGGAAAGACTTCAAGATTATTATTATGTGCTTGGACCAGGTAAAATGCCTGTATATGCTTTTAGTCTCTGGACCTTGATTTAGACTCTAGACACGAGAGGGAGAGATGGGTTACAGGAAAGCAGCCTCCATCTGGGAACTCTTCCTGGAAGGAAGGATTAAAATGAAACTAAACCACCTGCTCTTGCAGTTGAGCCTGTATACAGAGTCAGCATTTGAGTGGCTGTTATTTGAGGAGGACAGGAGACCCTAGAGGGATAGAGAGACTGAACAGCCCAAAGAGGGAGGTGCTAGATATTCATAGGGAAGAGAATTCTTTGCAGCTTGCTGCCATGGCAGAACTCAAAATTTCTTCCCAGGGCAAGTTAGTTCCAGAGAACATACAATAGCTGCAAACCACTTTTACTTCCCAGTCTGTGTAAATGCAAGAATTACAGACTGGACAGGCTCAAGGTGAGATCTTGGGATCATAAGGGTGGATTCCTAAGCTGAAAGCTAGTAAAACCCCATGTGGCCTAGCTGGACTGGACCCCCCTCCAGAGGTGGAGGTGGAGCTGCCAGTTGTAGCAATAGTGAGACAGCCATCTGGGAAACAACCTTCACGAGGCTTTTATCTCCCTTACAAGTGTTCTTGAAAGAGGCTGCTAAGAGAGGAGATGATCTTTAGGGATTTCATTTTGCATTTCCAGTTATAGAACAGGTCAGTCCTCAAAGTAATGGAGCCAGAGTTTATCGGCCTCTTCAATTTAAACAGTTAAATTAAAATCTGCTTGTGCACAGTACAGGCCAGGAGCTCCATTTACTCAGGCTATGCTTGAGTCATTGTCCACAGAGGCCCTTCTTCCTAAGGATTGGAAACAATTGGCAAAGCTGTGCTTCTCAGGAGGAGATTTTTTTATTATGAAATTCAGAATTAGCTGAGCAGTGTCAAAACGCTGCCAAGATCAGTTGAACACAGCAAATACCTATTACGTTTGAAATGTTAGCAGGAGAGGGACAGTATCATGAGACTGCTTAACAATTAGCTTTTGATTCAGCTGTTTATATACAGGTTAATGTTGCAGCTAATAAAGCCTGGTATAAACTACCTTCTACAGGGAGGTAGACCTTTTAGACAAAAAGGAAATTTGTCAGACTATATCAGACTGTGTTCTGTCATAGGCCCTTCATACACCCAGGGTGTTGCTATGACACCTGCTCTGCAAGGCAGACAGTAAAGGAGGTATTACTTCAGCAAAGAAGACCAAATAAAAGTAAATAACTAGTTTTCTGGGAAGTTGTTATGGGTGTGGGGAAACAGGACATCAGGTCAGGCAGTGTCCCAATAAAAATGGGACTAGGCCTCAGAGTTTTTTTTTCCAGGATGGATGACAGTCAGGATTATGCTATTAGTATAAGGAAAGCATTGGGCTAATCAGTGCAAGTCTGAGAGAGATGTTGTTTTATTATCCCATAAACAAGGAGGACTGCTATTAGAAGCTTATGTGCATTGCAGGAGGCTCTGAAAGAACAGGGCTTAGTAATAGCTCCAGAAAGGGTGCAGACTGAGCCACCATACTCTTATTTTGAGACACAAATTATATCTGAACTTTATCATGCCTCAAAAAGTTCAAATCAGGAAGGATGGATTGAAAATGTTAAATGATTTTCAAAAATTACTAAGAGACATAAATTGGCTTAGACCTCACTTGAAAAATTCTACAGGAGTACAACCTCACCCTAGTCATTTTTGCCATGTGGTAAGGAGACTCATATTAACAAAAAGGCTATTCTATGAAGCGCATGCTATACTAACGAACCCTACTTGTATAGTGTGTCCAACTCAGCTAGATGCATTGTTGACTGGTCTGGGAATCATGATGGAAAGCAAAGAAAACTGATGAGTGAGGGAAAAAGAACTCTGCAGGACTTTGGTGGTCAGACACTGGATCACCACAGATTTATATCTGGAAACTTGCAGCTTTGGGAGAGACTGGGCTGACTAATAGAGCTACTAAATAGAGATGGAACACTGGGTTCAGACTGATGTTGGTGGGAAATGTACTTACCTGCCCTCCCTGCCCTGTGTGTTGTTGGTAGGGAAAATTAACATCACTATGTTTGGGTTTAGATTCAATGTAACTTGCTATAAGTATAATTTGACTAATTGTGCATCTGACATTTTACAAGGAATTGCTGTTATGTTACTTCATCAACCTTTGTTTGTTATGATTCCAGTCAATGTTTTAGAACCTTGGCATGCAAATACAGCTTGAATGAAATTCCAAAAGCTTTGAGTAGACCTCGAAGTTGGATGGATTATTGTTGGAATTCTTGCTATAGTATCTACTATAGCCATTTGTTCTTGTGAAAGGAGCTGAATGTTCTAATAATCTTGGACAAAGGAACAGGGAGGCCTATGAACAGAAACAGAGAACCTACGTGCATCAGGCATTGTCTCTGCTAGCTTGTGACTTTGATTCTCTGGTTGCTTGTGACTTTGTTTCCACAATACTACAAAGTATATAAAGGCTGAGAAATACATTAGGGGCTGGCATGGTGTAGACCTGTGGCCCTCTTGATTTCTAACTTTTGTCTCTAAGTCTTCTTCCATCTTTCCTATAATCATCTTTGCTCCCACCTCAGAGGACTGTTTGACTTTGTACCTGGGCAGGATCTGTACAAGTGTCTATGTTTGACTAAGGCCATTTCCTTCAGGGTTGGACCGCCTCTCAAGGAAATATGTGTAAGTGGAGGAATTTGGCAGGATATAATGCACATCTTAACTAAAAACGATGGCAGGTGTTGGCAGACTCATTCGTGATTAATCACAAGCAAGAAGTCAGCCAAAGTTAACTCTGAATTTGATCCCCACACATCTCCATTTTTTATCTATACAAGCCAAAGCTGTCTCAGCTATTGGCTCAGAAAGACTGTGCATGTCTTAGGCATGACCTCAAAAAGTGTGGTCCTTACCTATCAAATACATGCCTGGTCTTAGGTTGATCCACCTCTGAGAGACTCTTACCATTCTTTTTTATGTATAGGATCCTCCTACCTTATCAGTCATGGAGCAGAAAGTTGTGCCTGTCTTAGGTTGCCATCTGAAAACACAGCTCTTACACATCATTAGCAAGCAAATAATCTTGTATTTGTGGCCTATCTTAGGTCAAGAAGATTTTTAAGACAATCTTAAGCCAAGCTGTGGTGGTACACTCCTTTAATCCCAGCACTCAGGAGGCAGAGGCAGGTGAATTTCTGAGTTCAAGGCCAACCTGGTCTACAGAGTGAGTTCCAGGACAGCCAGGGCTATACAGAGAAACCTTGTCTCGAAAACAAAACAAAACAAAACGAAACAAAAGACAATCTTACCCGTCATTGACTACCAGTTGCTGCTAAGGAAAACATTGGAACTTGACTTTGCTTTGGCATCTGCAAAAACTCTGATGATTCCTTTCAAAATAACAGGTAGTAGACATGCCATAAAAAGGATCATAAAGCTAAGTCCTGCTCCGCCAAATAAGAGAGATGTAAATGAGGACTGTGAAGGAAAAAAATGACCTATAACTTTTTCTGAACATCATTTGCAGTACTATTAGCGTCAAAAGACAAAGGCTGTGCATTTCTTAAACTTACAACCCCCTTATGCAGGGCTAAAAAAGTCTAAAGAAGTGTTAGTATTATGCCATGTACTTCGAAGGTACTTTTTCACTCTGGTCCAATTATGCTGACTTTCATTATACATTATTTGAGTAATACAAATCCATAGATATCAAGCATGACTTCCAAATGGCTTTTGACTTCCATTCCTTGCACCTCATCTCCCATGATCTGCACTGTATCGTATACTGTGTCAATTCTTTGTTCTAGCCATCTATCCAAATCCTCGTGTATGCTTAGGGCATTAGTTACATTTTCTGCAAGATAATTAACAAAGCTAGCAGTTTGTACCTCTTGTACTAAAGCTAAGGCAGAAGTGGTGGCACTGGCTACAAGAGGTATGTGAACAACAACACCAGCAATGATCAGCCCAACCATACATTTACTCCTTGTCAGAGCATGTTCTAATTCTTCAAATATTTGTATGCCTTTTTCAGAATACAAAGGTTCAGATAAATATACAGGAATCATAATAAAAGCTGGTCAATGTGCTACCATTTCAGATGACCATCATACAATGCAGAAATACAATTGGACAAAGGACAATTACACACTGAACTCATTATCATATCCAATAACAAAGGTAACTGTACTGGCTAGTTTTGTGTGTCAATTTGACACAGGCTGGAGTTATCACAGAGAAGGAGTTTCAGTTGGGGAAGTGCCTCCATGAGACCCAGCTGTGGAGCATTTTCTCAGTGATCAAGGGGATAGAGCCCCTTGTGGGTGGTGCCATCCCTGGGCTGGAAGTCTTGGGTTCTATAAGAGAGCAGGCTGAGCAAGCCAGCAAGGAACATCCCTCCATGGTCTCTGCATCAGCTCCTGCTTCTTGACCTGCTTGAGTTCCAGTCCTGACTTCCTTTAATAATAAACAGCAATGTGGAAGTATAAGCTGAATAAACCCTTTCCTCCCCAACTTGCTTCATGGTCATGATGTTTGTGCAGGAATAGAAACTCTGACTAAGACAGTAACATTCCCAACTATTAAAAGATTAAGTGGGGTAACACAGGATGTTACATTTACCTTAACCCCAGAACTTGTTGCATTTTTATCCTGCTGTGTTCAGAGCTTTGACTCTGCTCTATCCCTTGTAGTTGAGTCGTAGTGGCCTGCTTAGGCCAGGTACATGGTGAGTGATCAGCATCAGTATCTAAAAGACCAGAAAAAAATTCTCATTAATTCTTAAAATAAGCTCTGGCCATGAGAAGAAATAGTCTGCACCCAATAGGCATCAAAGGATCCAAAACTAGCATTCCCCTGTATTTTGTTTTATTTTTATTATACGTATCTATTATGGGTATGAAGAGTAATTGAGCTATTTTCTGCTCTGGTTGCAGCACAGATATCAATTTGTTTTTCTCCTCCACAATCTGAGTCAGTCACCCCAAGGCTATGATCCCTTCATGGTGGTACTGCTTCTACAGAACACCAGCCCTGCTGCTCCCTGAGGGATAAGGACCATAGACACCAGTGGTCAATACATGCATACCCATTTCAGGCATCAACTTTGTATAGGTGGAGAGACTGAGGTCCGATCCTAAGCTTTCTGGGTGGTGTGACAGAGGTCTTGAATGGATTTCCATGTTGTCAGACATATCATCTTACCCCATAATATTGGTCTTTTACCTGAGGTTGCTCCCTCCCCCTCCCCCCCATTTCCCAAGGGGAAATGATACTCAGGTTCTCTCTTAGATTTGTACTCTTTAGCTCAATGTCTTTTCTCTTTTACATCTGGAACAGAAGCCTGGATCTTCTATATGGGCCATACCAGACTTTACATCATCACTTCTCTCTTGATTTTGCTTTATTTGATGCCCCATTCTTTCACATCCAAAACAACTCCCTGGAGGTCCAGGATGTCTATGAAAAATTGGAAGCTTTTGTTGCTGAAAGAAAATTTGTTTAGTAGTTTTCCCCTGCAAGGCAGCAGCCATAGCCAAAGCTCGAGTATAGGATAGTCCTATAGGCATGCTAAAATGGATATATTCAGAAGTATATCCGTTTTTTGCTGCTTGACCAGCAGGGCTTGCCATTTCATACCCTAAGTGCTCTAGCAGTAAAAGGCCAGCATCGGAATCATGGAAGGCTTTGCCAGCAGGTTGCAAGAGTCAATCCACAAATTCTTGAAAAGACTCATCTGGCCCTTGTCTTATTGTTGATAAGTCTTGATGAAGCATCCCTTTTGTAGGTAAAGCACCTCAACTTTATGCTCATCTGTGCTAATCTGCACATCGACTCCAGGGTTATACATTAACTGCTGGGATATCTCTGTATATTGTTCTTCTCTAACCAGCATTTTATAATTTACTCTAGCATCATTAGCATGGGTATTCAATTCAGCAGTTCTTTGACAATGTTCAGCAAGTTCTATTTTCCAAATGATCCCCTCCACTTAGGCAAGTTTTAGCCAGCTGTTTCCAATTATCAGGAGGTAAAGTTTCTATATTTAAATCAAGTATAGTCATAGTGAAATGAGCAGTAGGGCCATATTGGGCTCAGGCAGCTTTTAATCCCTTCAGTTGTTTAAAACCTATAGGTTGTTGAATTTTAACAAGATGGCGCTGTGCATCCTGCTATTCAAATTCAGAGCACTGTATATTGTAGTGGGGAGGTGCTGTCACTAAGGTGTGGTTCCCTAATCCGTTCTTGATTTTGTCAATAAAGAAGGCCAGCTGCCAACTCTTGGACAGAGGTACAGGTGGGACTTCCGGGTCCCAGGAGGAAAAGGGAGAACGGAGGGAAAGAGAGGGGCTTTTCTGCCAAGCCTTGGAGGAAAAGGGATGCTGCAATCATGTAAGGCCTTAGGGACAGCTATGGCCAGCAGTCTCTGATATGAGGTGGGGCAAGGATGTGGAGGAGAGACAGGGATAAATTAGTTGATGAGGGCATTCCTTTCAGAATCCAGGCAGTAGATTCTGTGCCCAGCAATTGTACCAGAAAAGGCAAGCTGTAAAGTGACAACCTGAGTGTGTGTTTTTAATCTGCAGATTCAAAGGTCTCAGGTGGGGCTGGTAACGAGATCCCTCCTGGGGCAAGGGTCATGGGAGTGGGCTAGTGGAGCAGTAGAGAGAGAGAGAAGCTAGGTCAGTGCTGAAGGCTTAGTGGAGCTAAAAAGGAAACTGGGAGAGGCCAACGCTCAGTTGTAGCTCCCAGGCAAAGGTGGTAGAGAGCATTTTAAAATTATACACAGCAGTAAATAAAATTCTTGTATAACCTCTCCTTGATCTAGATCATGCAGTGATCCTGCCTGCAATGGGGGACATCATTTTTTCTTGAAGGCAAAGGCCTTTCCCCATTCTTAGGGTACATCATTATCACTAAAGGGTCCTGTCTCTTCATGGGTGGATCTACTTCCGCTCTAATACTAGGCCTGATAATATCCTCCTCGGCTTCCTTTCCTTCAGTCTGTAACATTCCTAATGTTTTTTTCCATTATGTGAGTAAGATCTTGTATGGTGGATTGAAGTTGCCCCTTCTGCTCATCCTTATGTCTGAGTCATTGCAAAAGCCTGTAGAGGCCAATCCTCATTATGATATTGGGCGGCTTCTTCCTCTAAGCCTTCTTTTTCCCTCAGGATCCAAAGGCTCCTCTTTCAGTGCGGCTATAGTCTTTTCAGTATCCTCATAAAGAGGAGGGGTAGGTAGTAGGCTTGGTAGCACTATCTTTAATATGTGCGTATCAGTGATCACTGCTAGAGGATCTACCATTGCTAGGACCTTTTCCTCCTCATGCCTAGTGTCCAGCTTGTCCTTAATTAAAGCCCACAAACTAAAAGTGTCCACAGGGATTTTTCTCAGGCCCATGGGTATCATGACTATGCACATTTTGTCCAACCTTTAGGTTTCTAAATGTGTGGTCCCTTCTTCAGAGAACCAAGAACATACTTCCTCTACGAAGTCTAATAACTTAAGCAACGGTTGCCGGCCTACCTCAGCCCCCAGTGCCATAAGCATATCTCTGAGTGTTTGCACACAAAGCAAGCAACTCTTTCTTGGTCCCATTTTTCTTGTTTCTTCTGTGATTTTTTTCTTTTTCTTTTTTCTATGTTTTTAGGTTTTCTGAGTTCCCTTATCTTTTTCAGGCTCCCTTGCTTTTTTCTGAGCTCCCTTATCTAAGTTCTCCTATGAGTAATACTCCCCAAAATTACTCATTGCTGTCAACAAGTTCACTTTTCCTGAGCACTCCACTACCAGCAGTGTTCTTCACTGCATCTCCTATAGTTGAACCTTCACATTGGGCACCACTTGCTGGAGACAGCGTGTCAGTCAACACAAAAATCACGACTTAGGGAGTGAAGATGACTATAGGAAAGGGAGAAAAGAGATGCATGAAACAGATATGGGAGGGCTTCAGGTCAAGACCATGAAAACAGTGAGTATATTTTAATAGTGTCTTTTAAAGGCAAGCAACAGAAAGCATGGCCATTTCCAGGAAGTTAAACAATGAGTACAAATTATTATGTGGCAAGTTTATGGTAAACAGTATCTATGTTTGACTAAGGCCATTTCCATCGGGCTTGGAGAATCTCTCAAGGACATATGCATAAGCAGAGGACCTTGGCAGGATAAAAAGCAGGTCTTACTTAAAAACAAAGATATGCCTTTAATCCCAGCACTTGGGAAGCAGAGGCAGGAGGATTTCTGAGTTCGAGGCCAGCCTGGTCTACAGAGTGAATTCCAGGACAGCCAGAGCTACACAGAGAAACCCTGTCTCAAAAAAACCAAAACAAAAAAACCAAAACAAACAAACAAAAGACAGATGTCAGCAAATGCATTCATGATTAATTATAAGGAAGAAGTCAGCCAAATTAACTCTGGATGTGCTCCCCACATGCCCAGCCACCCTGAGGATGAGGAGGATTCTTAAACTCCAGATATTGACAGAGTGGTCCCTGTCTTACTTCCTTTGAAGTAGCTCTGGAGCACAGTAGGGCAGCACGCCACAGAAATCAAATCCACCAGCCGCTGTCCAGGAACGACTTTAGCAGCCAGGCCAAAATCAAACTACTTGGCATTCCCCCTGCAGTCAATCAAAATGTTGCTGGCCTTTATGTTTCTATGGGCAATGTGGTTGTCATGGCAATACTGCACCCCATGTAGTATCTGGGCAAACATCCTTCAAACCTTGCTCTCCTCTAAAGACCCACATTCCTGGATGCTGTCAAGTTGCTCTCCCTCTGATTTATGTTCCATCAACAGTTAGGGGGTTTCTCTTACCTGATGATATGAGACACCTCGATAATATTAGGTTGGGTAAGGGATTTTATAGTGCCGGCTTGCCTGCTGATAAGCGAGGCGTGCTTTCTGGTGTTCCTGACAAGTTTTACAACCATAGAGGTCAGTTTGGGAACATGGTAGGCTAGTTTGACCACTGAAAAGGTTCCTGCTCCCAGGGTTGTCATCATCTTATAGTCAGTAGTGAAGTTCTCCTCGATAAAGTAGCAGGCCTCTAGGGCCTGCTCCATGATCAGGCCCTCCTTGATATGGCTAGAACCAAACTTGAAATTAGAAATTTAAAAAAATATATATATATTTAAAATCAGATCCAAGTATATGTTTATAGTTACAAATTCCTACATCAAAATGACAAGGAAAAAAATTTCAGAAATAAGCCGGGGGGG